>QXEO01000625.1:10213231-10285517 GCA_007115705.1 Dactylis glomerata
AATATAGTGTTTTGAAAGGTGACCTGATTTTTGCCGATGAAGAAGGGATGCCTCGGGAGCATCCCCAAGCTTTGACGCTTGTACCTCTTGGATATTTCTTGGGGTGCATGGGCATCCCCAAGCTTGAGCTTTTGTCCATTCTTCATCTCATCTCATCATTCTCCAATCCCTACACTTGAAAACTTCCTTCATACAAAACTTAACATAATTCTATTAGCAACGTTAGCATAAGCATAATAGTAAATCAACCCTTTTTAGTTCAGGTTTCAACTCAAAAACACAACATATAAAGCATATACTACTGTAGCAACTTCCCCGAAAGTTCCGTGATCAAAAGAACTCAAAAAGAAAGCGATCGAGAGGCAAACACAAATAGTGACAGAAATCTATCAAAACAGAACAGCTAACAAAGGTCCATTTTTTCGAGGACCTTCTGTTGCTCAAATCGAAAAGTGCAAAACTAATGAAAGTTTGGATATAACCTAGGGCATATGCACAAGAAATCGCAGGTCAAAAAGATATTATGAGAATTTTCAAGAATTTTTACGGTGCAGCACCGAAATCTATTTCACGACATCAACTTCCCCAAATCTTTCCTCCCTCAAATTAGAGGTTCTTCTTGGCACAACAATGAAATAAAAAGGATAAGGAGCGGTTATTATAGTAGTAATAACTTTCAAGACTCAAATAAAATAAAAAGTACTGAAAAGAAAATAATGGGTTATCTCCCAAGAGTGCTTTTCTTTAACGCCTTTGAGCTAGGTGCAGAAAGGTGGAAATCAAGTATTTTCGAATGAAGCATTAAGATCAATTGTTTCCTCAAGATCACCACTTACCAACTAGGCACTTTAGAAGTTCCCGATGATGATTCAACCTGCAAGTCACTCTTAGTTGAACTAAAAGTTTTACCAATCTTAAAAACATGCTGCGGTTTAGGCACAGACACCTTGGGAACATACATAAATTTTTGCTCTTTTCCAACAAAAGCTTTCTCCTTCTCAAACTTAAGAGAAGAGAAAATTGAACTTAAAGTTTCCATAGATTCCTCTAGTTTTCCAATCCTAAGGTTTTGACTATCAAGAGTAGTGCTAGCCTCTAAAATGGTGATTCTCTTACCGATACTTTCTATCGATTCATTAACCTCGCTAGCGTTATCAAGGATATTTGGCAAACTTTTTTCTAAAGAGCTAATCTTTTCTAAAACTTCATCCAAAGTGACCTCAGTTTTAACAACATGAATAGGTGGTACTCCCACTAAACTTTCAATTAAAGTGCATGCTTCAAGAGCGGGAGTACCCAGAAAATTATCTCCTGCAAGAGTATCAAGAACGTACCTATTCCAACTAGGTATACCAACATAAAAATTTCTAAGGAGGATCATGGTAGAATGCTTCTTCGTACACCTATGATGAGCATTGCTAATACAGTACCAAGCATCTTTCAAACTCTCTTCCCCTTGTTGCTTAAAAGTACGAACTTCAACTTCATGATTACTCATTCTAACAAAACTAAAAGCAAGCAAGTAAAAGCAACTATAAAGGAACTAAATTTTTTTGTATTTTTGATAAAACGATGCAAGCAAAAATAAAATAAAGCAAAACAAAAATGAAGTAAAGGATTGTGCGTGCGAGACTCCCCTTACAGAAGTCTTCTTCCTCCCCGGCAACAGCGCCAGAAAACTCGTTGATGACTTGTAAGTAAAGCTCGTTGGGAACCCCAAGAGGAAGGTATGATGAGCACAACAGCAAGTCTTCCCTCAGTTGTGAAACCAAGGTTTAATCGAACCAGTAGGAGAAAGCCAAACTTCAGAAGCTGGTGCTTGCTAGCTTCGTGACACTCCGGACAAGGGCGCCAGATACAACTGCTTGTCGGTGTGTAGCTTTTCACCAGCAGCAACGTGAAACTTGCACACAACACAACCAAGAACTTTGCTCCCAACTTACAATGAGGTTGTCAATCTCACCGGTTTGCTGTAAACAAAGGATTGAGCGTATCGAGTGGTAATAGGATAATAGTATGCAAGAAAGTAAATAATGCGAGTAAAAGTAAAATGGTGTAACAATGTAAAGGAAATTGGACCAGGGTCCACAGTTCACTAGTGGTGTCTCTCCATAAGATAAATAACACATGCTGGGTAAACAAATTACAGTTGGGCAATTGATAGAGTAAAGATAACGTACATATGTCATGGGGATCACTATGAGATTCACTCTGGGCATTACGACAAAATACATAGACCGTCATCCAACTGCATCTATGACTAAAAATCCACTCGCGAGGAATCACCCAAGGATCCCTTGAGTATTAAGTTGCGAACAATAGATAATCGCATTAAGCAAGGTGTGTAATGTAAACAAAGCAAATATCCTTGGACACAAGAATGTTGTTTTCTCCCTAGTGGCAACATCACATCTACAACCTTAGAGGTTTCTGTCACTCTCCCAGATTAAATAGAGGCATGAATCCAACTATCGAGCATAAATACTCCCTCTTGGAGTTACTAGCATCTACTCGGCTAAGATAGCTACTACCAACGGAAAGCATACAAGATCATAAACATCATAGAGATAACATAAGATATATATTCAGCACATCAACTTAACATAGTACCAATACTCATCGGATCCCAACAAACACAATATGCATGATTACATAAAGATGATCTTGATCATGTAGGGCAGCTCACAAGATCTAAACATGAAGCACATGGTGGAGGAGACAACCATCTAGCTACTGCTATGGACCTATAGTCCAAGGTAGACTACTCACACATCACTCCGGAGGCGACCATGGTGGTGTAGAAGGCCTCCGGCAGGGATTCCCCTCTCTGGCAGGGTGCCGGGAAGAGCTCCTGGATCCTCCCGATCTCGCAACAGCGATAGCGGCGGCTTGCAGTATGTTTGGTGGAAAAGAGATCCGTCCCCTAGGTTTTTCTCGTCAAGGGGAACTTATAGGCGAAAGGGCAGCGTCAGAAGTGGGACCAGGTGGTCTCACCACAGGTGGGCGCGACCAGGGGCTGGGCCGCGCCCCCTGGTGGTGAGCCTGGCTCCCCTCTGTCTCATCTTTGGTATTCGCGAAGCTTCGGTAAAATAGGAGGTTCGGCTTTTGTTTCGTCCAATTCCGAGAATATTTCCTGTGTAACTTTTCTGAAACACAAAAACAGCAGAAAACAGCGAACTGGCACTGTGGCATCTTGTTAATAGGTTAGTTCCGAAAAATGCATAAAAACGCCACGAAGTATAACAAAACACAAAGCAAATGATGTATAAACAAGCATGAGGCATCAAAAATTATAGATACGTTTGAGACGTATCAAGAACCATATTAAAATCGTCAACACTCATGCCCTAAACTGATTATGCATGACAAACAATGCATATCTAACACGAACACGATCTAGCACATCCAGTAAGATGAAAATAAAATGGAAATTTTAATAAAATAAATAAAAAGAAGAGAAAGGAGGAATCGGAATGGATAAAGAACAACCAGTAATGGGCTTAAGAGAACCAGGCCCGTGCGCGGCGCAGTTCACGGCCCACACGAGATAGAAAAACCTAGTTTTGTTTTTGCGGGGTATAGAAAAACCTAGTCCCACCCCCAGCCGTTCCCAGTTCCATAGGCTGAGAGGACCGCCGCCGTCTCTTGTCTGCTGCTCCCACACCTCGCTCGCGCCGATCTCGCCAAGCGCGCCGCAGTCTGCCGTCGTGCTCGTCCCCCACTTGTCCGGTCGGAGTCCTCCCCACCACCAGTCCTTGACGCCGCATCGTTTGCAACCCCCCATCGGCTGGAGCGCCGCCGCTGTGCCTCGTCTGCAGCAGCCACTGGCCTCCTCCATTACTCGTCCTCGACACTCGACAGGACACCGCAGCGTCTAATACATCTCCCAGCCCCCGCCGGTCAGCCACCCCAAATAAATCTCCCACCGCACGCCTACCCGACTCCGCGACTTCCTTCAGCCGCCGTGTTCCTACGGCGTCTCCATCCAAATCTCCAATGTCTTCAACCTTGACATGTCTATCAACATCTGGGTTGACACCCCACCTATAGCGAGCCCAAGGCACTGCTCCTCGCGTGCAAGCAGGCTGGCGGAACGGCTCCATGCCAGTTCACGCCGATGGTGCGTGCGCAGTGTTGTGTATGTATGGAGGAATTGGCAGACAAAGACAGCGCTGACACTGTCAGGTTGCCCTGCTCTCACTCGTTCCACAGTGGGTGCAAATTCCATTCACTACATCCGGTAATGTTTTCAGATTTATTGAACTTTATCCTTTTCACAAGTTTTCAGTGCTTAGCTTGCTTTTACAAAATATTTTGCTCATGGAAGATAATATCAGCTGTTTTACTTTCAACAATCAAGCAGTTTATTGTTCAAGTGGCAGCCTAGAACTAGGGCTTTTCTGTTTTGAATTTACTGATTTTTCTATTTGATTCAACTAGCGTCTATCTTTTCTTCAAAGTCTAAAAAAATGACTGAATCAGGGCATAGCATACATTGACACCTCTTGCAAGGTGAGCACCAGATATTAGATATCACTACTTGGCTGTTTAAGCCAATTTATCACACATCACCAGATGACACTACTTGGCTGTTTAAGCTGATTTATCACACAATGACAGCAGCAGTAGACATCACAATCTATAGTAGCTAAGGCATGATGGTACTAGCAGCTAAAAATATAGATCTTAACAGTAGAAAATATGAAAATAAAAGAAGGTAGGGATCACATTGCTTGTGAATTTACGTTCCCTTCAGCTTACACTGCTACTTCCGCTTATAATGCTCAGTCCTTGGGGTCTTTTTCTAGCTCAAGTTTGTCAAATTGTGGAAGGCTAAAGTGTAGCTGGAGTGCAAGTTTTTTTTTGGCAAACTAGGGCTCGTGGTGGAGGATAGCCTGGGGTCTCTTCATAGCATATCTATCTGCAGCCACAAGTTAATGCCGGATCATTTCAGTGTTATCCTCTTCATCCTGCTCATCCATGGCGGCCAATTAATTATTATAGATAAAATGCAGCATGGGCAGTTGGTTGCATGTCTTCGATTGTCACCAATTGTGCCCTCGCCTCCCTCATAGGCCCATAGAATTCTGCTTTGAATACATGTGACCATATGGCTAGCACAATCTTGTGAGCCCCAAAAGGTGTCGCCTCCCACACTGAAAGTGATATCCATTACCTCTTTTTCTTGCAATAGATTATAGAGATGTTCAGTTAAGTTTGAGGGCGGGAACGGTTTGGTTTCAGACACATTCGGTTCTTTGAAAACGGTGACAGTGCACTCGATTGTGAGGCGATGATCCCGAAGGTAAGTTGACTTATTAAACTCACTCCGCTTTATAGATGCATGAGCTACCCAAATTCGATTGACCGTGCTGACTTCAATCGTCATGGGGGATGGCATCCTGGTGGTCTGCTTGACCAGCCGAAGATCGTAGGTAGCCCGCAACTTGGCGGCACCCTTTTCATCTAAAGCGGAGTGAGTTTGAGAAGTCGACTTATCTTCGGGATGAGCGCATCACCATCGAATGCACTGTCAGTGTTTTCAAAGTCCCGCATCTGTGTGAAACCAAATCGTTCCTTGAGATCGAGGTGCCGCCCTCGGACTTAACTAAACATCTCTGTAGTAATGTGCATGAAGAAGAGCGAATGGATGTCACTTTTAGTGTTGGGGCCGACACCTTTGGGGCTCACAAAATTGTGCTAGCCATGCAGTCACCTATATTCAAAGCATAATTCTATGGGCCTATGTGGGAGGCGAGGGCACAGTTGGTGACCATTGAAGACATGCAACCTGTTTTTCAGGCCCTGGTGCATTTCATCTATACTTATTCATTGCCCGCCATGGATGATCAGGAGGAAGATGATAAAACTGAAATGATCTGGTATTTACTTGTGATGTTTGAGGAGCTCATGGTCTTAGAAAGAGCGACATCCTCATCCTAGTGCTCAATAAGTTGACACTGTCACGATGGCCAATGTCACCGTGTCGTGCTCCGATGGTGGAGAATCTCCGGTGGTGTTGCTCACACGACATACCAAGTGTCAGGCTTGGTGAAAAATGGCGTCACACCTGGACCTTCTTTTGAAGGAGAACGTCTGCATGCTATGTCCATATTGTGCTTATTTTTCGGTGCGTGTTCTTTCCTGCACTAGTAACAAAATCTCTTTAGCTTCTCAAATCCTTGTATCATCGAACTACTCCTTAATTAGTTACCATTTTGTTTATTCAGTTACTTACATGACATGTTACCAAAAATCATTTATGTTCTCTTCACTTGACATTCTTATCAATTGAAAAATGGGAGTGGGAGTGGGGCTGAGATGCCACAATCTCTTTAGATCTCCAGATTCATGTATCATCAAATTACTTCTCATCAGTTATCATTTTTTGATTGACATGTTGCCAAATATGTTTCTGTTCTTTTCACTTGGCATTCTTTTACATTTGAAGAATCCGAGTGGGACGCCACATGCCTTTCTCAGGAGATTGCACAGCTTCTTGCAGAAACACAAAATCATGGTTTTGGATCACTTGTATCACATCTGCGTGGAATCTTTTCTACTATAAAAAGACTTGAGCAGGGTACTTTTAGAATTTTGGTAATTAATTTTTACCTTTGGCTGCTGCTTGATATACACATCTTAAGTTGTTATAGCCATATAAGTAATTAATTCTATTTTGCGACATTCTTGAGAGTTGTGATAGCCATATAAGTTGGTAGGTTTATTGATATGAAGAAATCATAACATGTTCCTTTTATTTCAGGCCAAAAAAACATGCAAACCATATTGTGGTTGTGATCAACCCCAAACCTGGAGAAATGAAGTTATTGCCATGACAGCTCTTGAAGAAGTAGAACTTAGTGGTTTTTGTGGAACTGATCACGAAGTTGATTTGTTGAAACTTGACATGATGAGAGGGATGACTGTGGTATGGGCTCATGAGTTTTCACCAACCTTTGGAATCTGCAACGAAATCTATAGCATTTTTCAGGCAAATCCTGTTGTCAAATGCTATGTTTATTAAGCATTAAGCAGGTTCTGAATGCATGGTCTGTCTTGTCAAAAGTTGAGTTCGTGCTGTTTCCTTGGCTTGGCCTTAATGTTTTGCTCAAGTAACTGGAGCAGTGCCCTGTCTCGACTATGGAATGAAATGCAAGTAAGACTCATTCTTTGTTCCAGACAAACGAAAGGGGTCATGCCCAGATTCTAACCTCTCACCTTTTGTTCATATGTACGATATAGATTGGTTTCTACTGATTATTACTACTAGTCATGTTGAGCGGCGTTAGTTTGTTTTTATTCTATAACTGTCTCCCAATCATGTACTTTCCTATCATGTATCGTTCCTAAACCACGCCCCCTTCTGAAGAATAAGCTTTGGATCGAGTGGCCAAGCTCGTAGTTAGTCTTGCTGGGGCTGCCGATGCCGCGCATCATGTAGCTTTGGAGCCGCCACTCGGTCGCCGCTGCCGCTGAGCGGTGAAGGCATTGGAAAAGCCACGAAGCTCGACGCATAGCATCCACGTCAGGAGTAAAAAATCAAGAAGGCGTGATTTAAACCTCCAAGCTTAAGAGCATCCCACCTGGAGCTCCCAAAGTATAACCAGGTGGCTAGTGTGCTGATTATGGAAGCACATGCGGTCAGGGATAGAGTTAAATCTCTCATGTGTAATTGTGGAGACAGATGCAAGTAAAGATCAGAAATTGCACCTATTCTGCAAGATCCGAGTAGTAATATGATTTCTTTTCAGCTTAATTTCGTTGGGCGGGAGGAGAATGAAAAGGCACATTTATGTGCTAAACAAGCATCAGCTAGCTAGTAGACGTAGATGCCTTTGGATCAATTTTAGTATTCCTAATTTCATACTAGCTGATTGTTAAAGTTGTAAGCCTGATGATGAGTAATGAATGAAAGCTGTTGATTGTCAGAAAATAAAGCTAGAGGTATTGCTGCCGGTGTCAGTAACACGCGTAGAATTCATAACTCATAGCTGGTTCAGCCAATACTTGGCCTGTTTTGCTAAAAGTTTTCACACTTAAGAACCGGTTCAGCTAAGAAAATGATTGGTCCTAATTAAGATGATCGCCAGTACTATACGGAAAGATGCGGACAACGCTCCTTCACATGGCCTTGATGCGTGCGTGTGTAAACAATGACTAGACCAAAGAAAGCTGCCGACAACGCTCGTGTGAAGGACCGGTGCTTAAATGTTGCAACTACTTCTCTGCTCCTACACAAGATTCAGATCTAGCTTCTTGGATTCCTCTTCTCCTATAAACAATGACTCCAAGCTCTACTCCACATTGGGTTGGTTTCGCACCTACCGGCTCGAAATCTCCATGAAACCTGCAATACTTTTCCCCATCCATCCACAAAAAACAACCTGAGCAAACTCCGAGCTACCGCAAAGGGGCTGCCATGGAGGCTGCTCTAGTGAGCGCAGCGGGGGGAGCACTGAAGCCAGTGCTGGGAAAGCTGGCCGCTCTTCTGGGCGACGAGTACAAGCGCTTCCGACGGGTCCGCAACGAGATCGGTTTCCTCTCTCGCGAGCTCGCCGCCATGGAAGCTTTTCTCCTCAAGATGTCCGTGGAGGAGGATCCTGATGTACAAGACAAGGTTTGGATGAAGGAGGTGCGGGAGCTGTCCTATGACATCGAGGACAGCCTCGACGACTTCCTGGTACATGCTCACGACAAATCTACCAGGCCTGCCTTCATGAAGAAGATCAAGAATTTGCTGGATAGGACCAAGGATCGCCGCAAAATTGCCAAAGAAATCGAAGACTTGAAGAAGCAAGTCATTGAGACGTCCAAGAGGCATAAGAGGTACACGACTACGGATGCCACCTCCAAGGTCAGCAATGTAACAGTTGACCGTAGAGCTCTTGCTATATTTGAGAATGTATCAAATCTTGTCGGTATTGACGGACCAAAGAATGAGCTTATTCGATTGTTTGCCCAAGAGACCAGAGGTGAAGCAATACAGCAACAACAACAACAGAAACGCAAGATGATCTCTATTGTTGGATTTGGAGGACTAGGCAAGACTACTCTTGCCTACCAAGTATATACAGAGATCAAATCACAATTTAATTGTCATGCATTTGTGTCCGTGTCACGAAATCCAGACATTAGGAAAGTATTGCAAACTATTCTCAGTCAGCTATCTGGTCAAGATTATCCAAGCGTTGAAGACATACAGCAACTTATCATTCGAATATCAAATTTTCTAGAAGAAAAAAGGTATTATATATACAATCTTGCGTGTACCTTTTGTCAATGCCTTCATTTTTTTCACTATACAGTGAAAGATTCAAATTAATTGTAGGCAGCTAGTAAGACTAATTTAACAAAATACCGCATCTATCACAAGAGATTTAGCAAGTATTGTGACTAACTACTAATAACAGTAAATTCGTCATAAAATATTTCTGTAGCATATCTATCTGGTGCCATAAATGTTCATACATTTTTCAATGAACTTGTCCGAACTTGAGATGGTTTAACTTAGGACAACAAGACTAGACTGCACATATTTTGGGTTGGAGGGAAGTACTATGTAATTCATATGTCATAGTTGTACCAGTTTTCTAGATTATATTGTGTGGTCAATTGCCAATTGTTTTACATTTACTTGTGCAGGTATTTTATTGTAGTTGATGATATATGGAATGTGGAAATATGGGATGTTATTAAGTTTGCATTCCCCTCGAATTCTTACGACTGTAGAATAATTACCACTACTCGTGTGAATAATGTTGCTCAAGCATGCAAGTCATCATTCAATAGCCATATATATAATATGGATCCTCTTAGTGTTGTTCACTCAAGGCAGTTATTTCACAGAAGATTATTCAACTCTGAAGAATGCCCATCACACCTTGAAAAAGTTTCTTGTCGGATATTAGAAAAGTGGGCTGGCTTACCCTTGGCAATCATTGCTATATCCGGTTTGTTGGCTAAGAAGGCAAAAACAAAGGACCAATGGCATCAAGTTGAAAGTTCAATTGGCCATGGACTGGAAAGAAATTCTAGCATTGAAGCCATGATAAAGATAATATCAATCAGCTACTTTGATCTTCCTCATGATCTCAAAACTTGTCTGTTATACCTCAGTATGTTTCCTGAAGACTCTATTGTTGGAAAGGAGATATTGATAAGGAGATGGATTGCCGAGGGATTTATTCAGAAAAAACATGGATACACCCTATATGAAGCTGGAGAGATGTGTTTTAGTGAGCTAATAAATAGGAGTTTGATACAGCCTCATTTTAAGATGCAAGTATTTGATGAGGTGACAGGTTGCCGAGTTCATGACACGGTTCTTGATTTCATTGTGTCCAAGTCTATTGAAGAGAACTTTGTTACCATAATTGGTGTACCTGGTATAAATCATGACCCACAGAACAAGGTTCGTAGACTGTCTCTACAAAATAATGGCGAAATACCAGCAGGTCTAAATTTATCTGCTGTCCGCTCACTTAATATTTTTGGCCGTGATGTGAAAAGCCCATCCCTACCAGAGTTTAAACACTTGCGCGTTTTGTGCTTTGAAGACTGCTATCAAATAGAAGATCATCATCTGGCTGGTATAGGCAATTTGCTCCACCTGAAATGCTTGAGACTTAATAAAGTAAGAATTAGAAAGGTTCCTGAAGAAATAGA
Source organism: Dactylis glomerata (assembly GCA_007115705.1). Taxonomy (NCBI): domain Eukaryota; kingdom Viridiplantae; phylum Streptophyta; class Magnoliopsida; order Poales; family Poaceae; genus Dactylis; species Dactylis glomerata. The sequence continues at coordinate 10,223,900 of QXEO01000625.1, forward strand.
AAAACTACAGCACTTAGAGACACTTGACATGAGTTCTTCAAGAACATCCTTAATCAAGTATGGTTCATTTCGGTCGACCATTGCTCTAGATAGACGATTAGTTCATTTTGTTGTTACCAGTTGTACAACTCCGGATGAATTTGAAGGAATCCAGGCATTGGAAGTGATGGGACCTTTTGATGTGTTTGCGCATTCAACTGAATTTTCTCGGCGACTTGGTGATCTAACAAACCTGAGGAAGCTGAGTTTTCACGTTTACAGCGATAAGGTGAGGAGAGAGCTAGCCTCTTCGGTCCGCAAGCTAGTGAAAGAAAATCTTCGCTCTCTGATGATTCATGTGGGCGTAGATCCAAGTAACTTGGTAGAGGAATTAAGCCTCCCTGCCGAATGTACCCTTGAGGAACTTTGCCTTGTGGGGAGAATCTTTAAGGTTCCAAGATGGATGGGCTCACTTGTCAACCTCCAGAAATTGCACCTCGAGTTATTCAGTACTTGCCAAGAAGATGTGGAGATACTGTGTGGAATTCCCGATCTGCGCTTTATATATGTCAGTTATTCTAATGCACCTGCAGACGAGCTTAAGGCTGAAATGGAGATTCGGATTGCGGCCCATCCCAATCATCCCATACTTGTTTGGAAGGTGTGGGACGAGTGGAGCTCCCGCTATATCTAGATAAATACTTTGAGAAGAATATGATGTTGTGATTCAGGTACCAATGCTTCCTCCAAAGAAACAATACTTGGTTAGATACGTGTCCTGGATCAAGCATGTACCGTGCTAACATTTCTTTTGACATGCGTTTCATTCAAATATAGTGCAGCATGCAATGGAGTGGCAAAATGCAAGACCAAGACGACCGGGAGAATTCACCAACTGGAGTTTTTGTTGCATCCCCAGATTGGCAGCACTCATTCAAATTTATCGGAAGCAAAAATAATGGGTCATACTCTTGTGCTCTTGAGCTTGACGTGCTAGTAGCTAGACTACTGGCAATTTTCATTTGTGTTTTCTATGTCGACTGTTGTTTGATTGTAAACACATTATGTATGTTTTTATTTCAGTAGATGGACATCACTGCTGGCATTTCTGTATTTGGTTTTTGCTTATGATTTATGTTTCAGACCAGTCATCTGGTTCATATCCTAGAGACCTGTAATGAATACGTTATGTTCCGTTAATTTTTTACGTCACTGAAGCAAAATTTGGGATGGTTTCCCTTTCATCAAAAGATCTTTCGAAGGAAAACTCCCCAAGTGTGAGAACGGATATTAGAATTTTGTTTAACAGTGATACCAAAATTATTTTTAAATGAAAGGCCCATAGGCCTGGCTTAATCTCTACTAATAATATTACTAGAGGTATGGTTCGTGGCGGTCGTAAAATACGTTTCGGTCCACCAAAAATACGCTTTCAATACACCCTCCGTCTCGCACGTTTTCCCTCTCCTTATGTTTACCGAATCGTTTCTTGCCCGAGCCACGCCAGTTCTCTCATCTCTTTCCCACGAACGTTGCTGCCGGCCGCATCCTCCACGCCCCAAGCTCCCTGCCTCCAGCCGCATCCATCACTTTCTCAAACGCAGCAATTTTCCATGGAGGTGCCTCGTCGAGGCGATTTAGGCGCGAGGAAGGGTGCCGACGAGCAGCCGCACGCGCGAGGAAGGGAGCTCGCCGCTGGAGAACAGATGCATGCAAGGGCGCCGTGGAGTCTTCCTTCGTTCCCGCATCCGTTGCCGCCTGCCTCCATCAGTCCACCGTCAAGCCCCTCCCTGCCCAGGTTCAGAGAAAATTGTCGGAGAAACAAATCCCCAATCCGGATGCGAGCCATGGGTGGCCGGAGCACTGCAGGGGAACCAAATAGGAGCGGGTAGCTCCAGCTACGGGTAGGCCAACGGGAGGAGGACATGGTCAGCCGGCGACGGTGGCGGAAGAATCCCGAGGCCGTCTATGGCCAGTCGGCGACGGTGTCGGAGGAAGCCCGGGGCTAGCCAGAAAGGAAGAATATATCCCCAGGCCGTCTATGGCCAGCCAGCGACGATGGCGGAGAAAGCCCGGGGCTGGCCAGAAAAACTAGGAGGCGGCAGGGAAGATCATGGCGGCCTTCACCGGGAGGAGGCGAAGCAGTGGACGATACCCGGTGCGGAAGAATACCGAGGCCGTCCATGGCCAGCCGGCGACAGTGGCGGAGGAAGACCGGGGCTGGCCAGAAAAATAGGAGGCGGCAACAGTAGGGAAGATCACGGCCGCCTTCACCGGGAGGAGGCGAAGCGGTGGGCGGTAGAGCTGTGGAGGAGGCTGTAGGATCGAGGGTCCCGCGTCGGTGCTAGCAAGGTGCGGCCGAACGCCGACGGGCTGCGTGCGAGGTAGAGAGCGACGAGATGAGGGGAAAACGAGGGGCGGGAGCGGTGGACCAGGAGGAGTAAGGCTTCTGATCCACATCTTCCCCTTCCGCCAATGTATTCCTCACTGTGCTGCTGATGATGTGGCGCTGAACAGTGAACTCTACTCTCTCTATCCTCAATCTTTCGATCTCTGGTTTCAATACCAACCATGGCGGGACTCAAGGGCTACCGTACCGGTGCACCGCGCCCCGCAGGGTGCTGCTGGTCGTCACCGCCACGTTAAGCCTCTGTACCGGTAGGAGCGCCGGGAACGCCTTCATGGCTTGGGGCTGCAGTGAGGAGAGCAGCCTGGTCAAAGGCTGGGGCAGGGCCTGCCCCCAGGGTCGACCGCGCCGCCGCGTGGGGAGATAAATGCCGAAGGCAGCTATTATATTATACTCCGGGTCGGTGACAGTGGGTTGATGAAGTCTCGACCAGTAATCTGGAGGTGCTCTTCCTGAATCAGTTGTTGCTCTGTCACAAACTGCGCAAGCTACATACATAATGACAAGTGACGTACAAATCGGATAAGGGATTGCAGGCTCATGGCCGTTGCACGAGGATGACCAGACCTTCAGAGCAAGTCTTGATAGGGTAGTTTCCTATGCTCAGAAATAAGCAGGAAGAAATTAATGGTGTGTGGATCTAATCTTCAGTTAAAATAGTGTTCAGGCTCATGCAATTGCCTCTACAAAGAAAAACAAAATCTCACACCTCTAGTTTTTAATAGGAGATTCAAGTTAAACAAGAGTTTTTAGTAGGAGATTAAATTTATGTACGATCTAAGGAATAGGGTCTCTAATTGTTTGATGTATTATTCCCTTTGAGAAGTAGTATTGTTGATTAGGGAAGTCTATCATATTTTCTTACAATATTAGCCAAGTTGAGTGTGTTAGTTGAGCTTCCCATAAAAAACATATTTAGATTGTAAATGTCCAAAAAGTGTTTACAATTTTAATCTATTTTATCGAGAAAATATCAACTGAGCTTTATTTTGTTCTCTTTCTCACAAATATTCTAATTCAAGTCTTGTAGGATGAAAGTACTTCAAATTATGACTATTTATCATATAAATATGTGTGAACTTAATTATTTGTTAGACTACTTACTATGTATGATGTACATTATGTTTATCAATTTGTTATTCTGATATATGTTGGACCAAAGAATAAGTTGTGCATCTTTCATAGAACGTAAATTGTTGATAAACTTCATATGTTGTTGGTCCGTAGAACCGCACGGGTATTTTGCTAGTAAAATTAATAAAGAAAAACCTTTCATCCAAAGATCTTTCGATCCTCAGTATCCAAATAGAGCAACAAGCGCCCCAACTAGTCGAAAGTCCAGTACAAAGCTAAGAATAGTACGAGATAGTAGCTGCTAAGGGGTGTGTTTGGTAGCCTGGTGTAACTCAGAAAGATGTTTGCTCCGATACAACCCCCTCCCCCAAACTCAATCAAACCGAACTGGCCCGTCCAAGCCCATATCCAAACCCATATCTAAAAACCAGTATCCCACGTACAAGTATATCGTATTCCTCAACCTCTATCCCATATGAGTGGTATTCATCTACATATGTGTCGACGCCGATCACCGCCGCTGCCGGCCAAGCGCGCGATCACCGCTGCCGCCGTTCAACCTTGCCACTACCGCCGCAAGACAGTCTGACGCGGGCATCGTATGACAGTCCAGCAGGTGTCCAGCGGGACTATCAAGACAGTCCGGCGTGACCACCGCTGCCGCAAGATAGTCTGGCACGTTCATCGTAAGACAGTCTATCGGCTGTCCAGCGAGACTGTCAAGATAGTCCGGAGGGCTCTGCGAGACAATCCGGCGTGACCATCGCCGCGGGCAGCAGAGGACTATTCGGCCGCACCGCACGCCGCGCATGCCGCTGCCAATCTAGCCAGCACAAACCTGCGAGGCACGGTCGATGTTGTGCCCCTGGCCGGCCAAAACCGCCTGCCATCCCTCCCGCTCACCGGCCACCACAAGGAAGAGTCACCGCCGATAACATACGTTCATTCCAGTATCCGTATGTAGGCTACATATATGTATTATTTAGTTGGGCTATACTGGTATTTACATGCCTAGGTATACCCGTTTAATATTAATAACGAAGGGGTATCGAGCGATCTTAGCCGTCCTTGAGTTTATCTAATATTTCATGGAAGGTGGTTGTACTAGAGCAAACCTCACTCAGAAAATCTCACCTCATCCCACTTTTTCCCACTTTTTGTTATTTGGTAGCCTGGCTCAGGTAACCTGGGTAGTGCCCACCTCGCTCAAAAAAAGGCTCCTCAGCCAGGCCGTGGAAAGAAGCTCAATTCGAGCTTCGGTCCTCAACCCGGCTGGGTTTGCCCCGCAAGGCCGTAGCCATGTGGGACCGACCTCCTCTCTCCTAGACCCCCGCCCCGCCCTCACTCCCTCTCATTTCTCCTCTCTCACTTTCAGTGTTCCTTCTGACCGCACCGGCCGCCGCCCACCGTTGAAGACGCCGCCCACCGCCGCAGACGCTGCCGTCCACCGCCTCGACATGCCACCAAGAGCCGCCTCGACGGGATCTGGCAGCGGGATCTCTCGCAGAGGTGGTAGACGAGGTTGTTGATGATGGGATCTCCCGCAGAGGTCGCCTCCCTTGTCGTTCCTCTGCTCCGACGTGGACACTGCTGCCCCATGTCTCCCTATCTGCGCATCCCCGCCATCGCCAGCGCCGCCACGACCAAGCCTCGCACCCCACGGCGAGCGCACGAGCTCCCCGAGGTCGTCCCCGCCAAACATCTCCGCCCACAGCCCACCATGGCCATCGCCAGAGCTCCCGACCGGATCTCATATTTACAGGGACCTGATTGTGTTTTAAGGGACCCGATTGCTTTTTTTATATTTACAGGGACCCTATTTCTTTTTATTTTATATATAGGGACTCGATCGCGTTTCATTTTTATATGCAGGGGTTTTTGTGTCAATAACTAGAACTAACTCAGATCGAGCTACCAAACAAGGTCTTGACACGACATGGGCAAACACACACGAGCCACCGAATGCTCTGTCCCTCTATCTTACCAGAACCCTCTAAAATGCATATGAATGGACATTTGAAAAAAAAAATCTGCCGGATTATTACAAAACCATCGTGCCTTAGACTATAGATTGTCGTATATGTACTGCTGCGATCACTGAGAATTTTTTTTTCGAGAACCTGCAGTAGATCTGCGCGTCTTTGTATTAATTAAGCTTAAGAAAGGAGGTGGAACAAGATTCCAATTACATGGGCATCGCCCCCACCAGTTGCCAATGGCTGGATCGACAACCAACAAATGAAAAAGAACTAGCCTACACCTCTCGCTAGTCTACTGACTCTACCATGACAGCCCACTCATCGAGGATTCGACTAGACAGAGCTTGAAAGGAGGAAGCCTGTCCGTCAAAAACCCGTGCGTTCTGCTCGAGCCAAAGGCTCCGAATGGCGAGGAGGATGAAAGAGTTGAGCTCATGCCATGAGTTTTTTGGAACCATGCGTTCACAGTCAGGTCACCAAGTCTGAATCTCGGACCTGCTATCGGGAAGAAGTGCCATCCAACCAAGCGGCAGCGGCAGTCTTCTCCAAACGCCCCGGGAGAATGGGCATTGGAGAGCGATGTGGTCACCGGACTCAATGGCGAACCCGCAGAGAGGGCACTTGGCAAGGTTTGGTAGCATGGCGTTGCAGCCGATCGGCAGTCCAACATCTCCTGTGCAAGACTAGCCACCCGTGTAGCTTAAACTTCATGGAGAATTTTAGTTTGTTGCATTGTTTAAGTTTATCATATTTGTAATATATCCGCTTTTTAATCTATTATAGTCGCTCTCTATTTGATCGTTGTTTGATAGAAGTTTGTATTTGTGGCGTTGTATGGGCATCTGAGAAAGCGCACGAGCCACGCGCTATATTTTTTTTAGCGCCAGGAAATGCTGCAGCCACGCCCACACACCCAAAATCAGCAAAATAGGCGCTCAATTTTTTTTAGCACGCGAGATTGTTGAACTCGTGTTGGAGATGCTCTAAAATTTAAAATGCCACTGTGTCTTGAGATTTAGGATTTTTCGGATAAAAAAATATTCCTATTTTTGTCGGAGAACTTTGGGAGTTTTCAAAACTACCTCTCATAGGTTTTCGATCAAGTTAAAAAATCGTATGCCTCCTTTTCCTGTATGAGCTTCGAAGCATCGAGTCATTGCATTTCACATAGGTCTAGGCCTTGCACATCATCGGGGTCCATGACAAGCAAGCATGCAAGCAGCAAGCATGAGAGAAGAAGAAAGGAGATGAAGGATGAGGGAATGACTGCATTTTCACAGGATGCTTTATAGATACACTACGGGAATGGTGAAAGACGCCGACGGCCAGTGTCTACGCCGACGGCCAAATATCGGTGCCATCGGCGTAGGCTGCATTCTAGACAGCCCACGAAGCTGGCCGTCGGCGTAGAATTGCCGTCGGCGTAAGATAGCTACGCCGACGGCCTTTTCTACGCCGACGGCAATGCCCTCGGCATAGCTATTTTCCATTTTACCATATTAATCTTAGAAAAATCATAACTAAATCATTCTAATTCACAAAAATACAAATAATATATCAAAAATTTCAGAAAAATAAGATCTATTCATCTAAACCTTCCAAAATTTAAAACAAATTAATTTAATTAGTTAGGATTTTCAGTTTAGGAATTTAGGGTTTTGATTCAGTTGGAAGTCGAGAAAATTTGAACTAGAGCCGCATCATAGTTTGCCCATGATTTTTCTAAAAAATCATTTTCAGGTTCATAAGTAGAAGTTTTATCAGAGATTCATAAACAGTTCCATAAAATTCAACCCCTAGCTAAGAAGGTTCATGCCCGCCGTTTTGACCGCATTTTGAATCGAGCCTAACAAATTCAAATAAAATCAAAAAAATATAAAACCTTCGCATTGTGTCATGGTATCTGACCTAGTTATGAGGAAAAATAATAAACTTGAACTATTACAAATATTGTAAAAACCCCTTCTCAGATATGACCTATCATGTACGAAGTTTTATGGCTTTCAAGCCGGATGAGCTAGGTCATGACCCAAATCATGGAATAGTTTGTTCAAATGACCCCATATTATGCACATGTGTGCATATTGGGATGGCAAACAAAGTTCATATTGGGAGTTTTCATTTTCTATGCATAAAAAATCAATTTCCATTTTCTAAGTGTCAAGATTGGGTTTTTCTGTGAAGGAAGTACTGAAAATACATTACCAAATTATACCAACCTAATTTTCAATAATAGTAGGAAATATTTTATGTATATATCACCATTTTTATGTGTATGAAGCTTTGCATTAACCTTTCACAAAAAAGACAAACTCTTGCCGATTCAGCAGGAAGCGAGGTAAATTTGAACTACAACTATATCATAGTTTGCCCATGTTTTTTTCAAAAAATCATTTTTAGGTTCACAAGTAGATGTTTTATCATAGATCCATAAATAGTTCTGCAAAATTCAACCCCTAGCTAAGAAAGTTCATGCCTGCCGTTTCGACCGCATTTTGAATCGAGCATAAGAAGTTCAAAAAAATTCAAAAAAATGTAAAGCCTTCGCATTGTGTCATTTTATGTTACCTAGTTGTGAGGAAAAATAATAAACTTGGACTATTGCAAATATTGTAGAAACCCCTTCTCGTAAATGACCTATCATGTACGAAGTTTCATGGCTTTCAAGCCAGATAAGCTAGGTCATGACCCGAATCATATAATAGTTTGTTCAAATGACCCCGTATTGTGCACATGTATGCCTATTGGGATGGCAAACAAAGTTCATATTGGGAGTTTTCATTTTCTATGCATAAAAAAATCAATTTCTATTTTCTAAGTGTTAAAATTGGGTTTTTTTGTTAAAGAAGTACTAAAAATACATTACAAAACTAGACCACCATAATTTTAAACAATATTAGGACATATTTTATGTATATATCACCACTAGTTTGTGTGTGGGAAGCTTTGCATTAACCTTTCATAAAAAAGACAAATTCTTCCCAATTTAGTAGGAAGCGGGGTAAATTTGAACTACAGCTGCATCATGGCTTCCTCATGATTTTTTTAAAAAAATCACTTTTAGATACACAACATGTTATTTTATTAGAGATACACAAAGATTTTTGCAAAATTCGACCCCTAGCTAAGAAGGTTCATGCCCGCTGTTTATCAACGGGGTAAAGCGAGGGTTAACGGGGTAAAGCGGGGGTATGGCATAAGAAAACTGAGTAGAACTTGTTTATCAAGTGGACTTGTTAGTATTTGACATAAGAAGACTATGTGTGAAGGTTTTTCCTTTTTTGATTTTTTTCTTGAATTGTTTATGATTTTTTCAATGTAAATCTCATTAGTTCGAGCTATCACTGATGATACATTAAATTCAAAAACGAGCATAAGAAATTCAAAAATTAAATAAAACATAAAAACATTACATATGGATGTCATATTTGGATTCCTCTCATTTTTCTTATCGATTTAGACATATAATTTGTCGAATTCCGATTTACAGATTTAAAAATATAAATTATTCAATATATTTATTAATTATTCATTTTTATTTACTTATTATATAGTTTGGAATTCAATATGTTTAATACTTATTTATTGTTGTTTACTTAATATATAGTTTGGAAATTTAAAACCAATGACATGTGACATAGTGGTATAAGGGTTAATAGGATTGATATGGTAGTATTATCAACAAGGTATAATTTGCTTCGTGGACACACATCCGGATGATCGGGAAGTTTGACCAAGACTTAATTTGACCAATGATTAAGTGTAATTAGTGTAAGAAATATTCTAATTGAGATATTAGCGAGTCAAACAATTCAAAGATTCAAAAAAATTGAAAAAAAAAATTCAAAAAATTTCAAACTTTTTTTGAAAAAAATTATAAACTATGCCGACGGGGCTACGCCGAGGGCAAAGCCGTCAGCATAGACTACGCCGAGGGCATTAGCTACGCCGACGGTCAAATAGAGCTGCGCCGAGGGGCATCTACGCCGAGGGGCTACGCCGAGGGCAGCCCTCGGCGTAGACTACGCCGACGACAATTAAGCCTACGCCAAGGGCTGTTAGCCGTCGGCATACGGTGAAATTCCTGTAGTGATAGGGCGTGAGGAGTAAAACTGAAATAGAAAATGGCGCTTTGAACTTGCACTCAGAAATTTGGACAAAAAATTGGCGCTTAATTTTCGAAGCGATTGAATTTTTTTTGCAGCTAAACTAGCTCTCACTGGTTTAAGAGAAATGGCGCGTTCATTTGATTATTTGATCTCGCGCGTGCGTAGGAAGAAGAGAGCGGGGGCGGGCGCGGGCAGCTGGCCATGCAACAATCAACTGCATAGGAGAGGATGCCTCCCTGGCGTATCGGGGTCGGTCGCCGGAACCCATCGGCCGGTTCTGGCGCATCTGCGCCTTCATCTTCCTCGCTGTAGCTCACCGGTGGCAGGTGCCGCGACAAGGGAGGAGATGGGAGGCTGGCATCTCCAATAAGGCCGTCTTCCCCTTCCTCTGGAGACTTCCCAGGGTGGTTCTTCACTGCAGCTCCATATGGTCGCCGATGCGTCAAGCCGCCGTGGTGGTGGCGCGGCACGGGTGACGAATCTGGCGAGGTCTTCTTCAATAAGCGGGTTCATCTTCTTCACAGGTACGGCTGGTTCTTGCCGCTGCTGATTTCCCTTCCTCCTATCCATGATGGAATGGAAAAGGGTTGGCCACCGCGACTTCAGGGGAGATCAAATCGAATCATCGCCGGAAGGGGCTCCCAAGCAGCAGACTCTTGTTCCTCGGCGGTGACGCCTGGAGGACGCCGACGAGGAGTGGCAGAGGTGCGGAGGGACTTCTTTGTACGAATTTGTTTTGTCTCAGGGTGCTATGTGTAAAAAGGAAAGACTTTTCTCTAGATAGGAGATTTCCTAGGGCTAGTATTATAAGGTTATTTCTGCAATTTGTACCTTCCACAATGATAATAGGTAAACCGGGGTCTTTCCTAGGGGTAGTATTATAAGGTCCTTTCTGCAAGGCGTCCAGCAATCTATGGCAGCAAGCCGGAGGTGGGGTAGTAAAGGGGTAAATTAGTCCAAACTCTTTCTAATTTAGCTCACCAGAAGCTCACACTGGTATCCGAGAATGGTGCAAAACGCAAACTAGTATATGTGAATGAAGGGAGTAAGCAACTTAAGAATTCCTGGACTAACACACAATGTTCGAGAAAAAGTCTCGTTTATAAAGATTGCATTCCGAGCGTTCAATATCTTGTACACAATGGTCAGGGGGATGGAGGTCCAGACAGGTGCGGCCCATGATGAAATGCTTTGGTTGGCGCTAGATGTCATTGAAGGAGTCGATACGTGGTACGGCGCGCGACCCGCAGAGTGGTATGGCCGCGTCGTCTCGCTCAGTCGCCATACGAAGGAAGGCGGCGTAAAATATAGACGTGACTCCTCCTCCCCGTCCTCCTCCTCCCAGGCGCCGCCAGGGGGGGACCCCAGATCCCGCCGCCGTCTAGCTCCCCTCGATCCCCTCTCCTCCCCTCGCCGCCGCCACGGGGCGCGGCCTGGCAAAGCCGGGGCATTGCCGACGGCGGCAGGGACGCCTCCTCCCCGTGCGAGCGCCTGCGCTGTACGGGTGCGGTGCCGGGTCGGGCACCCCGGTGTCTCAGCTATCCTCGTGGCGGCGCGAGGAGATGCTGCGGCGACCCTTCGTCGTCCGCGGCCGAGGTCGGATCCCAGGGCGGCGGCCCTAGATATGGTGGCGGCGGCGCGCCTCCTAGCGAGGCTGGTCGCCCTCCTCGACCACGTCGTCAAGCTCTTCGCAGGAGGTGAAGACAAGGGCGGCAGTGGGCTTGGTGGATCGGATCCCGGTCTTGCGCAAAGGTCAGCCTCCGGGGGAAACCCTAGATCCTCGGATCAATCGATGGTGGCGTTCAGCGTCATTTCCTCCTTGGAGGCATCGGTTTGGAGCTTCTCTGTGGTGATCGATTCCTGTCTACTAGTCCGGGCAACTCCGGGGGAAACCCTAAATCTGGGTCTCCCGGATTGGATGACGGTGGCGTTTAGCGTCGCTCTCCCACTTGTGGGCGTCGTTTTGGGAGTTGATACTGGTTGGAGGATCCCTGAGGCGGTGCGGTGTTCTTCTACTACGTCGACAACACTGGGTCTCGGCAGCGTGGCGCAGCGGGGTCTTGGTGTCGGACGACTGTTGATGGATTCGCGCAGGGCGGAGGCGCTGTCTGGCGTCATGGTGGCGTCGACGGAAGGTCTGCCAAGATCATTGCGGAGATCTATGCTTTGAAGAAGATGCGTGGAAGACGGTGGCGGCGACTCCTGTAGCGTGTACATAGGTGCACACTGACTGTGTGGTGCCGAATTGAATGATGTGCGTATGTGTGTGGTTAGGGCATAGGTTCTAATCATGGCCATCTCCTTCATTTCTGTTGGTATTGCGATTTGTCACAAAGTAGGTGGCTTCAAGCTGATCGATGTATAATCTTGTAAGGCTCTTACGATTATTTTATTGAAATAAAAAGGCTGTGTGTATCCTTTGGATACAGAGACCGAAATACCCCATTTCTAAAAAAAAAATACGAAGGAAGGCGGCAGACCGGTGGCAGAGACGGATAGCGGAGGAGGCCGGGGGGATGGCTTCTAGAGGGGTGAGGCGCTCGCGATCTGCGGTCGTGCCCCCACCTCTCAGCGGTGTTGCTCGACACCGGCAGGCGACAGAGGAACATCTGCCCAGCGCTGAGCTCCGTCGATACCATCGATCGGCACGGCAGGGAGCAGTGAAGACAGGCGCGCAACAGTGAGCGGCGGCGGCGCGGCGCTGCACGCGTACCATGAGCGTATCGACGCTGGAGCCTGGATGGAGTGGGGATTATCCCCTGCCCGGCTGCCCGGTGAAGAGTTACGATGGTGGGCCAGCCCCAATATGACAAGTTTTTCCTCCTTTTTTTTTGCTGTTTACCTTTTTTTATTGAGTGAAGTATACGCATAACTCCATTTGAGTTTTTATTCATATAGAACCGTAATTATTGCTCTAATTATTAACACACAGTACACCACCGAAATCTCCAATTTGATAGCGTACATGATATGTTGGGTCTACTCGTATGTACTACCTCTGATCCATATTACTCTTTCACTAATACAGATGTATCTACCACTAAAATATATCTAGATACATTTACATTAGCGAAGAGTATGATGGGTCAGTGGAAATAGTAAATTGTTTTGCCATATCAGTATGCCGAGCCAAGATCATGCTCATCGACTTGTATAGCATCTCCAACCCCGTTCGATGGGAATGGTGCGAGAAGAGGCAAAAGATCATCTGTGAACGCGAGGCTTGAAGGCCAATGGCATAGATGAATGCCAATATTGAAGAACTTGCCATTTTTTCGATATATCATAATATATTGCCTCATTTTGCATGTTTGGGATGAACTGACCACTTGTTGACCTTACCACAATATCATATTTTTGGCACTTTATTTGCTTGTCAATTATATGCTTTTGTCTATTGTTTGTGCCAATTTGTTAAAAATAGCTAGTGCTGGACAAATTTGCCAGCGTCGGACAGGATGGATCGCGCGATGCGCGTCCTGAACAAATAGAATGAGCAATGACGCAAATTATGTCTAAGACCTGACCCATCTAAACCAAAATGGACTGTTTATATCGTCTAGATAGGTTAGTCTGGAGATGGCCTAAGTAAGCGGACGAGTACACCTTATTTGTTGTACCTTGCCTTGTTGTTGGCCAAACAGCAGACTCCATGAGAAACGCAGCGGGAGTAAAGAACGACCCTGTTTGCGATGAGGACGAGCGACCCGACCGACCGGCCACGTCAGCGCACACACCGCTAGGTCCACGCTCCCCTTCGCAAGAAACCAACAAACCACCCGGGGCCCACGCCATAAAAATCCCCGGCGCACCTCGTCCCTTCCCCCGCCGTCCGATCCCGCCCACAGAACCCATCAAACGGCCGGATCCCCGCCTTCGAACAGTCGGCACAGCGCTACGCGTACCCCAGGCCTCGTACCAGGCAGCGGCGCAGCCCCCAGTCTCGTCTCCCTCCTCGCCCACCGGAAAAACCAGAGCCACCGGATTCCCCCCACCCGGCGACCAACCCACAGTAAAGGACCGAGATGCCGCGGCCGTCGCACGCGGAGGTGCTGGCGGCGGCTTAAAAGGGCGTTCTTTGCCCCTGCCTGCTTCCCTCCATGTACTACCCCCACCACAACCAACCACCCAACCTCCATGTCCTGTACTCTGATCTGAATCCGAGGAGCCGAGCGTCCTAATCCATTTCTGAACACCTTCTTCTACCCCAAGGCAGCCGCCATGAGCCGCCGCAGGTACTTCTTCCGAACCCCTCTTGCTCTCTGCTTGATTTGCTTCGGTGCGTTGCCGATTCTTCTGTTGTTGGCGTGCTGTGCCGCTGGTCGCCTCCAGCCTTCTGGGAGCAGCGGCGGCGCCTCTGTGTAGCTTGTAGTCGAGATGCTGCTGCTGCTGACTATACTTCAATTCTTTGTTAGGCATCCCTTTTCTGATCTGTGCTAGCTGGTGCGGTCAGTGCTCTAAGTATCGGGCAGCCTTGTCTGTGCAGACTCTGCTCAGAGTTCAAAGTTCAGTTTCTTGTACTATATCAGGTTACTTCAGCTTGATTGCTTTTACTCGTTCAAGGGGGCATCGCGCTTCGAGTCATTATAGGTGATCTAACTATTCGATACCTACATACTTGGTGAGTTATTGAAGACACCCTGTATGATGCCAGGCAGCCATCATGTCATGATGTAGAGATGGCTAGAAACTGTGCGGGAGTTTCAACTGTCGTTCACCGGGAGTACTAGACCGACACTTGTAATTACCATGTGTGCCTGCCTGCTTAGGGCGTCACTAGTAACTAGATGAATGAAGAAGTAAATTAAATGCTTGAGGAACTGTCTTGGCTGGTGCTAGGTGTTTGTTAGTCACCCATGAGCTGAAAATTCACGGTTTAGCGCTCACACGGGTCTGCGAGCATCACACGTCGAGTTGCTACATATGGTTATATGGTTGGGGGACGGCCTTATACGATGCATGGCATGTCATCGGTGCGAAAGGATCCGAATTGAGTAAGCCGTAACTTTCCGTTAGTGTAAATAATAGCGTGAGAGTAATTAATTATGGTTGCGTGGATAGCACGATTCTGCTAACTGGACACTGGGTAAGCTGTACTTGCTAAACATATTTGGTTGGTCTTGAGCGCTGCTGTTTTGGATGGTCATAGTTCACCATTTCTCTCTAGAGCTTGTCTGTGCTACTTCAGACTACTGCATCTGTTCGTCAAGCTTGCACTGCACATTAACTAAATATATGCCTGTAACTGGTACTATATATACTTGCACAGTCTGGGTGCAACATTTATAAATGATGATTTCCCATGATGTTACAGTACAGGAATGATTTGAAATTGACCAAATATTAGGATTTTCCTATTCACTAAGCAAGCAATTAGAAGGTTAAATTGCTGAGTGTTACGGACTAACACTGCTTACATAGTTACATAGTAGGCATACCAAGCTACTTGCACAAGCTTTCATCGTCCATCCATCCTCGGGGCTACCGGGGATGCCATCGTGCGCTTAAATGCCATGGGATTACAGCATGGCCTTGGTGCTACTGTATATGGTAATGTCCATGGGGAGGAATCGAGATGGCGGTTTACAACCTGGAGTCGATGCTAGTATTTGTTGCAGCAGGCGTTGGCTTCGCTCCATCGCTGTTTGCTGCTGAGCCCTTATTTGTCACACCAGCAGCATTAGTTGTTGATTGGAGCAATGATGTGAAGTACAAATCTGCCATAGGTGGGAGCAAAGAATCACAAAGGCATAGTTATTAATAATTGCACCATTACACCTAGTATGATTGAACATAAATGAATTTTAGTAGACTAAAAATAGAATATACTACTCCAGATAGCAAGATATACCAATACCCACCTTTTTAGTCTTTAACATATGAGGTCATCGAATATAACCTTTTATTTCACTTCAGCGAGAAAGTATTTCTGGCAAGAGCACCTTCTCTCCTAATGTAAGCGTCTAGACATGTTTTAATAATCCATGTCTAAATTGTCACTTCTATGAACAAAAAAGGTCAATTTGAATATTCCAGGACAGGTTAATGCAGGAATACTGAACTATGGTGCATATTAGTTTCAGTAAATTTTTATAATTTTTCATGCACTATTGTTGGCATATAATAAGAACATTTTATGTTGTTCTTGCTTGTTGGTTTGAAGGCTAACTGATCCATTGAGCTAATTAGGGTTAGATTGCTCTTTCATTTTTTATCGTATCTCAGTTTCATGGTTTAGTTGTGCATGATATGTCATGAAAGAATTTCATAAATGATCTGTCACACAGTACTCTCTTTTTTCTGCCACCCATGCTCCCTATCTCTACTATATCTTTATTCCTTTTTTCTGCTTATGTCCCAGGTCCATTTCACTTACCTTTGTGGATAACATGGCTAGTTTTGGATACTTTTGTGCAAACACAATCTAGGTTTCATTAGCTAGGTTAAGTTATACTTGGTGGTTTTAATCTGTAGGAAGTCTATACTTAGTTTAGTTGAGCTTTGTGTAAAATATGGAAATGAAGAATGTAATGGCACTGGATGAACATGTTCTGAAAGCTACTGATCGCAAGAGGAAACACGAGTTTGCTATGAAGAGCACTGATACTGAGGATGCTACTGAGGTCTCTCAGCATGTTCCAAGGAAAAACCTTGTTATGCTTGACGATGAGGCCGTATGTAAGAAGTCTAAAATGACCTCTTGTGCTGGTAATATTCTGGAGTGGTATAAGAACTTCAAGACAAGTGGGTTGCCCATGCGCGTGCTTTATTACCAACAGGGTAAATGGAGGGACTTTCCAGAGCACGTTGTGAATCTGGTACAGCGGGATTTTCAGTTGAAGAGGCCAATCACTAATGCTGTATTCCAGAACCAGCAAGTCCTGTTGGACTTCATGCACATGATTTGCCTAGATTCTGCGACGACAACAAGCAAGCCAATATCATGGATTGATGATCATGGTAACTGCTTCTTTCCAGATTTATGTGCTGGACTGTTAACATCTAAACCTGCTCAGCATGGGAGAAGTGACTCCACGGGTAAATCTGAAGCTCATGAGTATGCCGGGACATCAACAGCTGCATCTGAAAGCTCAAGTTCATGTCATAGTTATGAAGCACTTTCTCATGTGAAGAAGGTTAATAAAATACTGGAGGAAAGACAGAAGGTACATAGTGAAGCTGTTAGTGGAGCCAGACATGCTTCTACAAGTAAGCAGAGCAGTGGCCCACGCATTGATTCAGCTGTGCGAAGATTATTACTTGAAGGCTTGGGCCAAACTTTTAGTGAAAAAAATATCATTGGTATCTATAGAACCCCACTGGTAGATCAGCAAGGGAGGGCTCGTTTCAATCTCTTCCAGAAGGAACTCGAAGTCACCAAAATACAGCGTGGGAACGCAAATGTGCGTTACGCATGGTTGCCTTGTTCCAAGGATGCTATGGAGGAGATGATGATGCGTGGTGTTCTGAAAACTACCAAATCTCTGCTGGGTCCAATGTTTGGCACTGGGACACATCTTGCTCCAGCAAACTGCGCCAATACCTGGTAAATATCTGTTCTGTTTCTGACTAATTTTTATGTGTGACTATGCTAATGTCAACTTTAAGGAATCCTTGCATATCTTCATATTTTCATCTGCAGCAAATACATGAATTGCATATATACATCGATAGCTTTGCTACTGGATTGCTCGTGCTTTGAATATTCAGTAGTTTCTCGTGGTCTAACTTGAAATTTATTCACAGTGCGAGCTATTCAGATGTTGACGAAAATGGCATCATGAGGATGATGCTGTGTCGCGTTATAATGGGGAATGTTGAGGTTGTACTTCCTGGATCAAAACAATTCCAGCCAACCAATGGAATATATGATAGTGGCGTGGATGATCTCCAAAAGCCAAAGCACTATGTCATTTGGGATGCTAATGTGCATCGACACATTTATGCTGAATATGCTGTTATTATCAAAGCACCTTCCATGACCAATGGTACTGCTAGTGCACTCTTATGGTTTTTTATTGTCTCTCTTTCCATTTTTACTGGGGTGCTGTTTACTCAATAGAATTTGTTTGATATTACTGCAGAGTACTTGGTTAGAGAAGATACTGCATCCAACATATCCGAGATAGGAAATTCTGTTTCACCAAACAATATAACCAAGGTATGCTTATTATGGTTTAACTGATTAGGATTGTATCTCAGCTTTGGTAGGCAGTATGTCTTGAATAAAGTGCAGCATTAGCTATTTTCTGCACTGGAATGCGAGTAGGTGTGATTTATTACACGAAGTAGTGCCATGCCTACTTTAAGGATCTTGCTTCTTGTAGCTAAATCCTGTATTCTTAGATGTTGTAGCAATGATGCCTGCTTGTTAAATGCTATCTTAGTACATCGTTCAGCTGAGGATTGTCATAATTCTCTTCCAAGCTTGCTGTTGACTCCATATGGGTTGTTTATGTACTCCATATGTAAAGAAATTAGGAAAGACCTGCTTCATTCTTTCCTTTATTTTGACCGTTCGGGAAATAATGAATTTGACTGGAATTCTGTTTGTCCAACTTCCCTGTGTCGTCTCAGTGCGGTAATTTAGATTATCGGCTGATAGTTAAGTAGTTGGTAATTAATGGAGGAGCTTAGCACCTTAATTTCGACGTGACAATTTCCTGGAGTTCTTTCTGGTCGTCATAGAGTATTAAATTTTGTTTGTTGTTATCAGGACGATAGTTTCCAAACCATGGCATCTTCGGCTGGTGAACAAGCACCCAAGTTTGGGCGTGCACCAAGTCCTCGTGCCCCTAGCTCACCTTGGATGCCCTTCTCGATGCTCTTCGCGGCCATCTCCACGAAAGTGCCTCGCTCTGATATGGACGTACTCCATGAACACTACAAAGAGTTCAAGGTTATTAATGCTGTTTTCCACTTTTCCTTTTTAGATATTCAGCTGTATTCAGTAATCAGTATGCCAATCTTCATGCTAACTGTGGTGGTGTGCCTCTTGATGTTGAAACAGAGGAGAAAGATAAGCAGGACTGACTTAGTAAAGCGGCTTAGACAGATCGTTGGTGACAAGCTGCTGGTCTCGACAGTAGTGAGGCTACAACACAAGGTTCTTGACCTATTATGCTAGTGCTTCATATTGGACTCGTGCCGTATAATATCTACATAGTCTGCCAGCAGCGTTTCATACTTGTTAAACATTTGTCTTGTCGATGAAGCAGGTACCACCCACGGCATCAGCCGAAATGCTACCAAGAAGAACGCTTGGCAGGGGAGGGAGCATCAACAGCCCTTGAGTTGAGCAGCTCCAGAAACAACAGCTAGTCGACATAAAACCGCATGGAGTCGAGTCTAGGATAGATCTCAAGGAAGTCCGCTGAAACATCTGTTGTATCACCTAAACCCAAAAGGTTTGGTACGTGATGTACAGAATTAGCTGAAACTTGGTAGGTTAGTTTATATGTTTGTAGTTGTTTAACTTTAGTAGGTACAGGTAGTTCCATCTGCTTGTGCCGTCGGTTGGTTTCCGTTGTAACAGCTGTGGTGAAATCGCCTCCAGTTCAGTGTTTTCTCTTGTTTTTTTTTAGTTTGTAACTTTGTAACTCACATGGCTATATATGCAGCGCTGCCAAGTTCCTATTTTTACCTGATATAGATAGATGTATTGACCCCCCTTTTTTTTCAAGAAAGTACTCTGAATTGAAGAAAGCCACGAAGAAAAGAAATGTCAGCCAGCAGTTTCAGTTGTCCGTTAACAAAACCTTAACAAGATTAACCTGTCCTGCTTTTCTTGCTTGCAAGTTTCTTTCCTCAAAAAGTGAAATGCCATACTATCTCTGGAAGATATAGAAGCCAAATAACACACTTTCAGAGACCATCAACCATGAAATTTGACAAATTTTTGTTTGAAGGATCCAGCAAGTGCTGGCTTCGATTATATTAGCAGGTAAAATTTCACCAGGCCATCTTCTGCTGTTTATGAAGCTTTTGTCTACTGATTATGTACTAATTCCACTACTTAGGGGGTGATGGCACATTATACAACTTTTTGTTTGTAATTGGTAAAATATATCTAGTTGTTGGCTAGGTCCATCGCCTTGATGCAGAGGCTGGAAGACAAAATAAATATACCTTTTCAAAAGAAAGAGAAATTAAATGTGTTGCTTGTTTAGAACTATCATGGCATCCGACCTACCTGAGTACGATAACCAAAGAGGTTCTGAGCTACCAGAGGACCAATGAGTTTATGTACTGACTAGCAAAGAAAGTCTCTTATAAATAGAAACGCCTCCCTAGGAAAAAAATGAATAGCTTACTGATTTTATTTATATTTTGGAATTATCCAATCAAACTTCATGCATCATTTGGTGTGTCTCCGCATATCTTGGGGTTTGAATTTGCGAGGTATAGGTATAGAAGGCATCGGGAATTGTTGATGGATAACTAGAATTATAATATGCATCCCTGTACTAACTAGTTTGTCATGCGTCTCACCCCTACCCAGTCGGAGACATGAGATTCGGTCGGAGCACCGCAAACTACTTTGAGGGAAATATCAACAATGTGTATTGGCGATGAACCTGGTATTCAGCACTCGACACCCTTCCGCAAGGGGACCGAGATCCGGTGCCTTGATGAAGGCAAGGCACCAATGAACAGTGCGGTGCCTTGTTGACTCGGATGTTGAATTGCAAATAGACAGACTAGATTAAATATTATAGCAGAGCGCACTGTGCATGGTCTGTAGCACATGTACTATAGATAATGCCGGCAAACGCACTGTAGATGCATTATGTAGTGGTTAACTGTTCATGTTCATCTGACCATCCATTCTTGATCCAGATTAGAAAAAGGGTTCGAGATATCATACTGTTCATTGGTGCCTTGCCTTCTTCAAGGCACTGGATCTCAATCCTCCGCGGGGTGCTACGTCGTGCCGGGTGGCAAAGAAACTAGCTGCGTGGCTTACCGCCATAAGGGAATGCAGTTACACGATGCTCTGGAACGACGGCATACCACAAGGCGGTGATGTCTCGGTTACAATTGTCGCGTTGAAAAAATATCTGTATTTCAGAATTTTAATAATTGAAGAATATACCTCAACTTTCTTAAAATATATGATAGTGTATTTTCTCTTCTCTTCAATATATATATATATATATATTTAATTATAAATTAGTATTATTATTTATATGAATTAGGTATAAATAACTATGAAATAAGAATATTTTGCAAGACAAAATACTGAACACATTAATGATCGGAAAAGGTCAATCAATGTCCTAAAGTGTTATTGGGTTCACTAGAAAATTGAAGTAGAGTACTTTTTGTAAAGTGTTATTGGCATATAGGCACTAGTGATCTCTTCACTTTTAGATTTTTGAAAATTTTACAATCTAACACTTCTATGGTTTGAAAAATTATGGCTTTAAATATATAGAAAGATATATACAGGAGGAACATACGCAAAAAAAGTACCATTAAAAATACTTTATATTTTAGCAAATATAAAAAGACAAATTTTTAACAAAAAGATATATAATTATACTGCAATTTTACTACTATTTACTATCAAAAAAATTCTTTTTCATATTTCCAAAATTACAACATCACCTCTTGTAAATATCTACCTATAAATTTTAATGCCATAATTTTTGGAGATATAAATGTATGAGATTTTGAAATTTTCAAAATTCTAAAAGTAGGGAGCATTAGTGCCCATGTGCACCAAATCTCTTCTCAGTACTTTTTTAATTTATTAGTGTGAGACCTTTTTTAAGCGAGTGAATATCATAGAACTACCACTTTTGTGCCCAAATATACCAAATGATACCACTTTACGTTTCATATATCAAAATCTACCATTTTCTACTAATTTTTTGCAATTTGAACAAATCTATGGATTTAAGCCAATTGACAGCAAATCTGACGTGTGGGGCCTACTAGTCAGCGCTAATGTGGCAAAGTAATGATGGAGGAGGGCATGGGTCCCACTTGTCAGAATAATAATAATAATTAAAAAGGAGGTCATCTTCCTCCTCCAGCCACTCCGGTCAACCCATCCACCGCCACCGCCACAGCAGCACCCCTGCCCACCACCACCGCCGTCGTAGCACCCCTCGCTGCCGGCGCAACACCCCCGCCCAGCAACACATCGGGGCGTCCTCCCCTCGGCATCTGGCCGTCCTCCCCGACCTCGGCCAGTCAGCGCGGGTGGCGCTACGAGCAGGAGAGCGGTAGGAGCGGCACCAGGGCCTCGAGCAGGCGCGCGGGCAGGAGCAAGCTGCGGCGATGGAGGAACTCCGGCGAGCAATTGCTGCCGGTGTAGCCCGTTAAGAGCCACGCGGGCGACCTAGGCCGTGAGGAAGGGGAGGAGCTAGGCGGCGAGCACACTGGCGGTGATCAAGGGGGAAGGGGCGCTAGGCGGCGAGCACACCGGCGCCGGCGTTCGGCTGCCGAGCGTACAAGGGTCGGGTCAGTCCGGTGGGAAGAGATAAATTTGATTTTTTTATATTTTCTTTTAGAGTTATTTTAGATTTTGTATAGGTCGCATGTGGGACCATGTCCACCTCAGCAAAATGACTTATGTTTCTACCATCTAGCGCTAACTAGTAGGCGCCACATGAGATTTGCTCTCAGTTGACTTTAATCTAGAGATTTGTTTGAATTGCAAAAATCTACTATCTACTATATACTAAAAGCACAATACGGGGTTATTGTTTCGAGGCACTACGTTAATCCACATCACCAAAATTATTTATAATAGTTAGATCTAAAATCTATGGTTAGGATTTAACTAAATAAACGTAACGTGTCCATATACATGTGTCATGTGTCACGTCCTATATCTCTTTCTTACACGTTTGAGAATAAAAAGAAAAAAAACTGTTGGATGACACGTTCTAACTACATCTCCGTAATTGTTGATTGCTGGTTAAGAAAAAAAATTAAAGTCATTCCCTTGCATGTACGTGTATGTAATGAGCTCTAAAAAAAATTAAAGATATCAATCTGTCAAGAGAAAAGTTACGTGTATATGTTTTATTTTTTTGAGAAAAACACCTTAGCGTTAAAAGACACCATTGAAGGACAAAGCACCTCGACAAAAAAAATTAGAACGAAGTCCTCAAGATGCCCTTTCGTCTTCAATCCCCGACCATGTCGATGGCGCGCCGTCGCTCCTCCTTGAGCCGGCTTAACGTTGTTGGTTGTGAACGGAAAGTCGGCAAACGGGTCAAGGGACCATATTTATCCTGGAGATAAAGATGAGGTAATCGTCGATGAAGATCTCCAACGCCAGAGAAAGTCCTCTGCCACCATATCTGTCGCGCTGCAGTCAGATTCGGTAATGCCTTTGAGGAACATATCACTCCCGCAAGCTTCTCGACGCTGCCGCCGAGATGGGGCTAAAGCCAGAGAGACCTTATTGTATGGGTCGCCACTGTCGCCACTAGAATGCCGCCCGACCAAACCTTAACCATAACGGCAAAAACCGGAGCCCTCCCGCCGACTATGATCGAGATCCACCATGCCTCCATGGACCGAAGGACACAGAGGTGAGGTAGATCGGTGGCGACGCCGATGGGTAGCGGGGAAAACTTAATCCCATGTTGCCTATCTCACAGGATGAATGGATGTGTGCAATTATTGATATAAATTTGAAGTAGGTCATAACCATTCGATTTCCAAACTTCTACAGCGCGTATAATGGATGTATAACTTTGGGCGTGATGTGCCATTCATGTCCGATCAGGTGGTGTACACTTGGTGTACATAGCCGGCCATGCGATGGCATGACGCAATGGACGACGACAAATGCATGCTCATTGGCACCATGATGGGAACATTCGTGCATGTCGTCCGGATCCTCCTTGAGCCGACTTGACGTTGTTGGTTGCGAACTGAAAGTCGGCAAACGGGTCAAGGGACCACATTTGTCCCAGAGACAAAGAAGAGGTAGCCGTCGATGAAGATCTCCAACGCCAGAGAAAGTCCTCTGCCACCATATGCGTTGCACCGCAGCCAGATTCGGTAATGCCTTTGAGGAACATATCACTCCCGCAAGCTTCTCGACGCTGCCGCCGAGATGGGGCTAGAGCCAGAGAGACCTTATTGTACGGGGCGCCGCTGCCGCCACTAGAATGCCGCCTGACCAAACCTTAACCATAACGGCAAAAACCGGAGCCCTCCCGCCGATTAGGATCGAGATCCACCACGCCTCCATGGACCGAAGGACACAAAGATGAGGTAGATCAGTGGCGACCACGATGGGAGGCGGAAAAAACTTAATCCCATGTTGCCTATCTCACGGGACAAAGGGATGTGTGCAATTGTTGATATAAATTTGAAGTGGGTCATAACCATTCAGTTTCCGAACTTCTACAACGCGTATGATGGACCTATAACTTTGGGCGCGATGTGCCACTTTATGTCCGATCAGGTGGTGTACACTTGGTGTACATAGCCGGCCATGCGCTGGCATGACGCAATGGATGACGACAAATGCATGCTCATCAGCACTATGATGGGAAAGTTCATGCATGTCGTCCAGAGATATAATACAGATTCGGAAGATAGGAGGAATATTTTAATATCGGAAGATACCAATTACACCCAGTATATTAGTTTCATTCAAACTATGTAGTATAAATGATATAAGACCCTTTCTGTCCGATTGGATTAGGCGACATACATACCCGTGCGATGGCATTATGCAACGGAAATTAAACAATTAAAATATTTTACCTACCATAATATTTAAGATAATTATAGAATCATGTAATTAAATATACCAAATACAATAAAGATGTTGCCCTCACATTTGCGAGGGTCACCTTGCTAGTTAGTATAAAAGTGGTAGATTTTGGTAAAGTGGTATTATTTGGTACATATGGGCACAAAAGTGGTAGTTCGCTATTCATTTTTTAAAGCAGTTTATTCGACATAGAAAACAAAATTAGAAAAAAAAAAGTGATGCACATACATACGTTCATCTGAATTCCCCATTTCCGCTCTCGGCAATCCACCAGCCGCCGGTTTGTCCCCATGGCACCGCTGGATCTCCCGTTCTCCTCTCTGAGTTTCCGACCTCCGAATCTCGACATCGGGGCCGAACTGCCGAAGCCGAGCGGCCACAATCCCCCCTGCGCGGCGGCCGTGCGTGGTCCCGTCCCTCCCGCCGTCGGCCCACGTGGCGGCGCTGCGTCGTACAGCCTGCCGGTCTGCAGCGTCGGCACATAACAAGAACAGCCTGCCGCCGTCCTCAACACCGCCGTGGCTCACACTTTAGCAGCTCTGTGTTCAGAGCCTCAGTTGTCTGGGACATCTGCAAGGGTGACTGCAGAATTCCGAGTTGATGGAGAGCTGTCAAAAGCTTAACTAGCACTTGGCATACAGTTCTCCATCTGAAAATCGTCTGAATCGCCTACAGCAATCAACGCCATTGTCGTTCTGACAAACAACCAGTTGGTTCCGGGAGGAAAACTGTTGTATAGCTCTTTCTCTTACATCTGAATTTTCTTGGATATTAATCCTATTTTCTGCTCAATCAGGGTTAATGCCACGGTGAGCCGTGGAAAGCACAATGCAGGCGGCAATTTTGGAATTACAGACAGAAATGAGGTTGTGACACCATGCAAATGGCTAACCTGCGTTATTATGACTGTTGCAGGTATCACCCATGTCAGCAGCGGAATTACCAAGTACCGGCAAAGATCAAGGAAGGCCGCTAAATCAGAAGGTATCACCTGTCATAGCTCCCAAACTCAAAAGGTTAAAAACTTCCCAATCAAAAGCAGGCGAGACAAACTGACATGTTTAGTCAAAAGGTTAAGTCGTAAACTAGTGGGTGAATTCATTTACGGCACGTATTTTCTATCAAGTGCCTGTCGTATAGATGATACATTTACTTAGCCTCCAAATGAACCCAGAAGTTGTTAGTTGGCCGTCGTGTTTTTGTCTTTAGCCCAGCATCACAAGATTAAACAACTATCAACAAATCCCATGCTGCCCGGGCATCTAGAACAGCCATTTTCTCCCATGTGATCCAATACATGAACCGAGGATACAATTGGACACGGGACATTAAAAGGCGATCCTATTGACCACTAAAAAAATGTCCACATAGTATTAAAAACAGATCAGAGGCATCTATTCGCATACCCAAAGCTAATTTGTTTCCATCTTCTCACTTAAGATTCACCTTCGTCGTCCCTCCACCCTCCTTATCTAATCAGGGTAATTATGAAGAGAGGAGACTGGTCTAAACCCTCTTGAGTCATTTAAATTGTGCAAGTATACATTGAGCTTCTGAATGTGTAAGAGAGAGAGAGAGAGGCGGCTAGCGAGTAACCAACCCAAAGATGATACTGATCCCCATTTTTCTGCCTGTGGCTGGAACTGTCTAGGTGCTCTGGTGGAAGAAGAAAGCTCCAGGTGCAGAGAGCTCAACTCAGCGCCAAGGAAATGAGTCAAGATGCGGTATGCACCTATTCATCTGACAGAGCAATTTCCTTCTGCTTATGTCCTTATGCACTCTGGTTGTCGAGGAAAGTAAATTGTTCTTTTTTTTTCTAAATCTGGAGCCTGCTATCCTGAGTACGTACATAAGTGGAGTTGTAATTTTGCTTTAAGGAGTAAAAAGGAATCAAATCATAAGTTCAAGAATTCTTGAACCTTGATATGGTTGCATTGTGCATCTACTGCTCTACCTAACTGAGATATATACTGTTCAGATGGAGCCAGGGATGTAGGCAATCCATCTGGAGCTCTGCAACAGATTTTGCTACTGTATTTGGGTTTTTAGGTTGTCGTAACGTCATATATACGACACTTGCTCTGAAGAGAATAACACCAGTGTGATCTCCACCATGTAAATAAAGTGAGGTATGGGCATCTAATTTTGCTTCAGACATGTTTCGGGCTCACTTCTGAGATCTTCGAGCTATGAACTCTGTGGTTTAGTTATGGCGTTCTGACCAGCGGCATCTTTGTGTATCGAACCAATATTAATAGTATGGTACCTAAGCCTGCGCAAGGTCTGGCATAACCTCCTTCCTGAAAATGCTTAGCATTGTTGACAATTTTGGACTCCAAAGTCAAAACTTTGACTTCTCACTTCATCCTAATATACACATCAATTGCTATGGAAGTGCAATTACGTAAGAACATTTGTGTTGGCACATCTAACAGTATCACCGAAATACCACCATCCTGAAATTACAGATAAATTCTTTCCCAAATGCTAAATATTTTGAAACCGAGTTCTACTTTTTAATCTGACTAGGGTCGTGCCCCATGCATGCAATGATTAAGAGTCGTTCGACTAGCAAGACTAGTTGTTCGACTAGTCTATGAGTCGGTACTTGTGTTCCAACCAAATATATCGACTACTACTTGCCAAAAATTCTTAGATCATGTGATTAATTTATTTTTAATTAATTAATACATTGTTTGTAATCGTTTTTGACTTTTTGTATTGGTTATAGTACACATATCAGTTGAGAAATTGCAAGGAAAGCATATCTAGCTGTGGCATGCATGTGGTTACAAGTGCATCATGCTAGTCGGTAGAAGATGTCATATTAGGATGCATTTTCTAACATACCCGTCCCAAAATGTAAGGCGCCCTTAAATTTCAGTGGTCAACAACTTACAACTTTCACTATGATTCGTACTTATAATATGTCCACCAAACTTATAAATTTCACTGGTCAACAACTTACAACTTTCACTATGATTCGTACTTATATATATGAAATAAAAGAGATTTGAAAGATGAATTTGAAGATACCATTTTATACATTCTGAATCCATATAAATTAGTATATATTAGTGGTCAAAGTTGTGCATCAAAGACCATGTGAAAAAAGTGTACCTTACATTTTGGGACGGAGGGAGTACATAGGTACTATGAACATTTAAGATGGGTTGTCTTCCGAGATCTTAAACTTGTTAGTGTGGTATAATATTCTATGTCTTACAATAGTTGTACTCACTGAAGGTTAATGGTGACCACGAGCCACGGACGTCAGGGCAACAATTTTGGAATTCAACCATAAAGAACTTGTCACATGGTGCAGAAGACTTATGGAAGAGTCCAAAGGGAACAGTGATCCGCATCGAGGTACTTGTATCATTGGTTGCTGGTGTCCTAATTCTCCTCGCTATCTTTGGGTCCCACCGCCGCCGAAGCAGAAATTGGTTCCTCCAAAAAGGTGTCTTTGCGGCATACACATTGTCCTTCTCACTGGCGACATACATACTTGGTTCTATGCAATCTTCCGGAGTGAAGAGCAGCATGTACCCCATTTGGGCTATATCTCTCATCATGCTTCATGGTTCCACCGACTCTATCACAGCTTATAGTCTTGATGACAACAAACAACAAGCAAAATTCCCCTACCAGGCTCTTATGTCCTTTGCATATGTGGTGTTGCTTTTGATCACCGTGCCGACGAACTACAGCTATGCACTTGCTTATACGACTGTTCTCGCATTTGGAAGATATGCTGTAAGATTCATAGCATGTCGTCAAGCAAGCTACTCATGGCACACAAGCAAAGTATTTTCTGATTACATGTACGATCAGCAAAGCGAGGGTGTATCTGTTCCGCCCACCATGGAATATTGCAATTACCTGGTTGACTGGAGTGGCAAAACAAAGTTTGATGCTTTGACATATGCAACACCATTTACAGTGGATCCTGAGAAAGATGAATTCATTGACATAGGGAGGGTATGGAGGTGCAAAGAAATGTCACTAGGCCCAGAGCTAAAGGATTCTTGTCTTTCCTTCTCTCTTTTTCATCTATTGAGCAGGCGCTTCTTTGGGTTTGCCTGTGATGAATCCAAGGCCAGGGCACATAATTTTGTCTTTGGGGTACTGCTATCAGAAAATCAAGATGGAGCCACAGACTACAACAGGGTTTTCAGGGTGATTGAAGTTGAGCTAGCCTTTATGTATGATTTCTTCTTCACCAAGTGCGCCCTCATGTATTACACATCACCAGTTATAACTATGTGGTCCTTGCTTTCAGCCCTCGGCATATCTATTACTGCTTACATTACAGTGAGGGCTCCGGTGAAGATTACTCAAGATAATTCCCCTATCATGAGCACTGTAACAGATGATATGGTTATCACGTTAGTGATACTTGCATCCGTTGCATTGCTTGAATTCCTTCAACTGTTAGTCTACTGGATGGGAATTTGGGGAAGAGTATCATTTGTTTGTCAATTTCTCAGAGAGCAAGAAATATCAGACACAAGGGCCTCACATAATAAAATGTGTAGAAGAGGAAGCTGTCGCATTATCATATTAAAAGAGTTTCTTGCCAAGATTGGTTTGCAATGCACGCCAAACAAACACTACTGGCGACACAAGCTTGGGCAGTACTCGTTACTTGATTCAGTCCAATATGGCTGGTTTGCCTATGTTTTACATGGTGCACTCGGCCACTTCGCATCAAGGGTTCGAAAGAAAGCTGGGAAATCTGTTGAGTTGCCTGCTGAAGTGAAGGAGGTGCTTATCCGCTCTCTTAAACGTACCAGTGGTACACTAAGTAACGGTAAATCATCTTTAGTGTCCAATGGAGCACACCACCTATCATGGGCTTGTACATGGGTAATGCACGCAGAACCAAGCTGGTCACAGAGACAACAGAATCAGACACACATTATTTTGACTTGGCACATTGCAACATGTTACTGTGAAATGCTAGCACTTTCCCCAGAGTTCAAGGTACCTTTCAGCATTGCCACAAAACTGTCGAAATACTGTGCATACTTGGTGGTCTGTGCACCAAGGTTTCTTCCTGGACACCACTATGATACAAGGTGCAAGTTTGACGTAGCTGCAGAAGAAGCAGCTACATTCCTGCAAAGGGGGACGAGCCCGTACGAGACAATGAAGAGTTTAGCAGTACCAGAGGAGACGAAGATCATCTTTGCGAGCAGCGTGAAACTGGGGAAGCTACTGGAGGACATGGAAGAGGGGCACCGCTGGATGGTGATGGCTGATTTCTGGGCCGAGATGATGCTCTACGTCGCGCCGTCAGACAAAGTCCAGGAGCATGTCGAGCAACTGGCGCAGGGTGGCGAGTTCATCACCCACCTCTGGGCTTTGCTCTCTCATGCAGGCATCCTTGAGAGGGAGCAGGAGCATCCCGCTGGAGGCGTGTAATAAACAGCGCATTGCTTGGCACGTTGGAGCCTGAAGCAGCAGACATAATGTGGATGCAGCATATTCGTGTGTGTCTTCTCTTCTTTCTGTGAGTGTTTTTATATGCTTGGCTTAGTGCCATCTGCTGCTGTTTGTGTTTTATGCATGAATTATGTGATTGCTTAGTGTGAAGGTTGTAAGTCTAAACTCAACTTTGTGTCATTGGTCAGCCGTGATGGATAAGTCTGAACTCAACTTGTTTGTGATGGTTGCAGGTCTGAACTCTACTTGCTTGTGATTTGTTCTACGATGGTTGCAACTCTGAACTTAGCTTCTCTGTATATGGTGATATGTTGATCGTATCGATCTTGTTGTAATATAATGTGTGACTAGATATTTACGGGATAAGTTTTCATATACCTACGTTACTTAGAAGTGAAAATTTCCTTGGTCATATTATAATTTTGTTTGGTGTGATCATTGATCAGGGTGCATCTTCAATTCATAAACGACAGGCTCACTATGTCAATTGTTGTGCTAACTGTGGTGTGCCTCTTTGGTGCTGAACTAGAGATGAAAGCGAGGTAACCAGGCGTGTCTTTTTGAAAGTGGGTGAGACAGATCATTGTTGACTTAGTGGACTTGGACCATGAGTTATTGAGTTACTTAACCGGCCGCAATACTGCTCAATTGTGCTGCATATACCTGGCAGACAAAAATCAGAACAAGTCAAAATTCTAATTTGTTGTGTAGTTTCGTTTCATCTGCTTTCCTGTTGTCAGGAAGTGAAAACTCTGTTTCTAGCCGCTGCGTGAATTGTGCAAATTTTCTTGTAGCATGTACTGTTACCTGATACATTTCTTCCCAGTGAACTGAACTGAACCCAGAATAGAATCTGTAGACTTGTTTTCTTAGAGTTTCAGTAGCTCCTACCGTGATTTATTTTTGGGGCCATTCCTTCTTCTTTGGCTTTGGTTTGCACATATTTATAGCTTTCCTGGTTGCAATGAAATCTGGCAAAGATTTTCGGCGCCGTTGATTCGAAGAACTAAACTGAGCTTTAGCTGGCTGTCTGTTGAGAAACTTCTTTCATGAGAAGCTGAGACCGTGACTGGTGGGTTGGGTGTTAAGGTGAGTAGAAATAGTAGGTAGGCAGTTTTGCATCTTTTCTGTTTTTATTTTTTTGCTTCTTGGAGTTTCAAAGTTCATTGGATTATGTACTAATTCCACTACTTAGGGGGTGCTGGCACATTATACAACTATTTGTTTGTAATTGGTAACATATATCTAGTTGTTGGCTAGGTCCATCACCTTGATGCAGAGGCTGAATGACAAAAAAATCAACCTTTTCAAAAGGAAAAGGAATTAAATGCGTTGCTTGCTTAGAACCCTCATAGCATCCAACCTACCTGAGTACGAAAGCCATAACCAAAGAGGTCCTGAGCTACTAGAGCACCAATGAGTTGATATCACTGACTAGCAACAAAGGTCCCTTATAAAGAGAAAAGGCTTCCCTAGGAAGAAAATGAATAGCTTACTCATTTTATTTCTATTTTTGAATTATCCAATCACACTTCATGCAATATTTGGTGCCTCTCTGCAAATCTAGGGGTTTGAATTTGATCAGTATAGGCATAGAAGGGATCGGGAATTATCGATGGATAACTGGAATTGTAATGTGCACTTCTGGACTAACATGTTTGTCGTGCATCTCGCCCCTACCCAGTCGGAGCCGGCAACTCTGTTAGGAGCACCGCAAACTACTTTGGGACAAGCAGGAGGATAGTGTGTTGGCGACGAACCTGGTATGCATTACTCCAGACACACGTGCTCAACTGAGCGATTGATGTGGACAAGAGTGCCTCAAGGGTCTCCAAATTCGCTTGCTTTTGGCTCTCTTCGCATGAGTGGATTGCCAATCATTGCTGCTTAATAAACTGGTATGGAAGGAGTACTTGAGACGCCCATTCAAGATATCTGGAGTTTTTTTTTGTTTTTTTTTTGCTTTCTAGATACCTAGCAGTCAGCAATGTGGCTAAACCGATGAGTAACTTGTAATTGAACGGCCACCCACGACGAGCTGGACTAGAGTTCCTCCGCAACCGTGCTTACCATATCCATATGGCGGATGCAGATCGACCAATGTGTACAGTACAGCTAGCAGGTCGGCCCGGTGGGTCTGAGGAGGGAACCCTTTTACAAAATTATAAACTGTTGCTAGGGTTTCACTTGCCATATAGGACTGGCAGGTGGGACTCACCGGTCAGAAAACGTGTTAGCATGGCTAAATCAAGAAATCAGTGATATTTATCGCGAACATACCTGAATAGTGGTAGTTATGTGACAAAACAAACTGTTTTGGTAGTTATCTGACACGATTGCCTCAATTGTGGTAATTTTTGTTATTTACTCACAACTACCTATCAACAAGGCTTAGTGCTAATGATCCAATTAACATTTACATAAAGTTTTGTTTCATGACTACCGCATGTCCACATCATGGGAACCTGGGAAGTGAAGATGACAACATAAATGGTGAATAGTATTTGGATTTTCTTGCTCAAACAAAAAAAGCCTTTCAACAAGCATACCCTAAAAAACATCTGAAAAATGCTCATATCAATTTGGTGAGAGAAAAGATAGGAGGATGAGTTTTCGAGTACTCGGTGCACCACAGTAGAAATTGAGAAGAGAGACACGACAATGGTTAAGTACATTAGGGAAGGATAAGTCGAGGCGTGTCAGGTTAATAATTCTCAAGGCAAATAGAATAGGCACAATACCATCAGTCAAGACAAGACTTGCCAAAATAGCACCGGAAAGCCCTCGCTTGCCAAAATACCACTGCATGCCGTCTAGATTTTTGGTGCCACAATACCACCGCCATGAGTTATCAAAAGCAGTCACGTTACTCAAACCATGTGCCGCTTCTTAGTTTATTTAGAATGCCCAAAGTGCCCTCTCATCCATGCCAAGCCAAAAATACCAGCCGAGATAGACAAGAGTGAAATGTATCCACCATCCTCGAACTTGTTGGCGAGGTCTAAAAGAAGTCCTTAAACTCAATATGTCCACCTACGTACGGTCCTAAATTGCTCTGACTAAAAGTAGTCCTTGACCTCGTATTTTGCTGACTTGTCAGTGTATCCGGTCTATGTGCAGCCCATGCGTACTTGTGTCAGTCATCTTCACCAAGTACTGTACTCCCTCCGTTTTAAAATATAAGATGTTTTAGGTTTGTGAAGCAAATGTATCTAGACATGTTTTAGTGTGTATATTCGAGTGAATCTACATACTAAAAGATGTCTAAATACATTTGCTTCACAAAGCTAAAACATCTTATATTTTGAAACGGAGGGAGTACTTGTGAGTCAACTCAAGCTATTGCCACCCTGAACGCCGAGAGCGTTGCAACGAGCATGCATGCTGACGTCGTCGCAGAAGGCCTTGTAGGGGCTGCATGCAGGTCTGGAACGGCAACGACGGTCGGGAGTATATCAATGTGCTAAAATTGTTTTCGGCTTCACTAGGAAACTCAAGTATAGTTGTTGGCCAGGTCCATCGCCTTGATGCAGAGGTTTGGAGACAAAAGAATATACTCCCTATGTCTATTTTCGTAGGATCTTGTAGGAAATAGATTAGATATATACCAAAATACATATACGTAGATATATTTTATGTGTAGGTTCACTTATTTTAGTTTATAAATTAAAATATATTAAAATTTCTACAAGATCTTAGTATAAAAATGGACGGAGGAAAGTACCTTTAAAAAAATATGGATTAAAGGTGTTGCTTGCTTAGAACCGTCATGGCATCCAACCTACCTAAGTACGAAATTCATAACCAAAGAGATTCTCAGGTCTCAGCTACTAGAGGACCAATGAGTTCATATCACTCGCTAGCAAAGTTCTCTTATAAATAGAAACGCCTCCCTAGGAAGAAAATGAATAGCTTACTCATTTTATTTCTATTTTGGAATCATCCAATCAAACTTCATGCATCATTTGGTGTGTCTCCGCATATATTGGGGTTTGAATTTGCTAGGTTTAGGCATAGAAGGGATCGGGAATTGTCGATGGATAACTAAAATTATAATATGCATTTTTCGACTAACAAGTTTGTCATGCATCTCAGCCCTACCCAGCCGGAGATATGAAATTTGGTCGGAGCACCGCAAACAACTTTAAGGGAAGTATCAACATTGTGTATTGGCGATGAAGCTAGTATGCAACACTCCACACCCTCCCGCGAGGTGCTACGCCGTGTCGAGCGGCAGAAAAACTATTTGTATGGCCTGCCGCCATAAGGGAATACATTCACACGATGCTCCGGAACGACAACATACCACACAGCGGTGTTGCCGTCAATTTGGGCATTCAAGCGGACGCTACTGCTTCAATACCTCGTACCGTGATACTCTATGTTTTTGGGACCATTCCTTCTTTGGCTTTGGTTTGCACATATTTACAGCTTTCTGTTTCAATGAAATCTGGCAAAGCTTTTTGGCGCAGTTGATTCTGAGAACTAAACTGAGCTTCAGCTGGCTGCGTGTTGAGAAACTTTTTCCAGGAGCAGCTAAGGCCGTGACTAAGAGCAAGAACAATAGTGTAGTCAGCAGCTGGATATAGTTGATTTGTCATGTCATTTATAGCTAATATGTATAATACTTGATTATAAAAAAGTAGTACTATTTTATTAACTAGCATGGCGGCCCTCGCAAATACAAGGGCATCATCCTTGGTTGTTTTAGATAGCAGCATCATCTTTAGTATGTCTAGATGTGGAATACATTTATAGTTTTATGAATATTCACATTATGCGCTAGGAAATACTTAACTTTATATCCACCATTCATGCTAAATAAATATCACCTAGCTATGTAGGAAGCATAGTTAATTTCCAAGTGGATTGTTTGGGCTACTTCCGAAAGTAATGTAATATGATTATCTATTTATGGTCGTAGCCCATTAAAAAATCTGCTAAATGCAAGATTTTCTAGACTGGAGTAAGTTGAATCTTGGTCTATTTTCTGTAACAATAATCAATGCGTTCAGTACGTGATGTGCCACATGCTTGATATAAGCAAAATACATGAGTTTGAACTTTTTGAAAAATGTAATGATGTTATTTCTCTTCTGTTAGTCTTGAAACTTTAACTCATACAAATAAGATGCACAGCTAGAAGAATTGTCCATATATAAAGGAGCATAGCCACATCTTTAACTCCGAAAATTCATTGGCATGGAACTTAATCATTGCGCCTTCTTGTCACTTAAAAATAACTTATTTCAATTTTCGCTAAGCTCCTTTCATTGCAAAAAAGTCCATGAGAGATGTGAGAGGTACTAATAAATCTCTGTAGGTTAGTTAGGGTATATTACGTTAGTACTAAAAAATATGTGATGCTATTTTTATCTATTTTTCTGCTAGTAGTACTGATGTATCCTGACACGTACATTTAAATAGATCATATCTATCATTAGAATTTTTTTCACCAATGATCTATTCGCAATTAGCTTCCCATCTATGGATCATTAGGATTTTTTAACCAACTACCTATTTAGAATTAGCTTTCCATGTGGAATGATCAGTTTTGATTTTCTTTTTATTACCTCATATCCATCATTAGGATTTTTTTCATTAACAATCTACTTGGAACTATATTCATACGCGCAACAATCAGTTTTGATCTTCTTTTTATTACGTGACAGCGTTGGCTTTGGGCGCGTGGCTTGCTAGGTCCATATGTACAGACCGGTTGAAGTTTTTCTTTCACCTAGCACATACATGCCAAGTTTTTTTTAGGGACACACATACATAGAGTCCTAGAAAAGTACGTGTTGTATTAATTGTTGGAGTCTAGTCCGACACGTTCCGACACGTTATGTGTCAACATTATTGTGTCAAACTGGTTACGTGACTAATATTCTTTGTTCAATCTTAGCCGTAAATTTTAGATCTAACTATCAATAATAATTCTACTGATGTGGATTAACGTGGTGTCTCTATTTTAGACCCCTGTATTGTGCTTTTAGTATATAGTAGATATATGGCCCACCATCCACTCTCACAAAGTGACTAGGAGCATGTGCTGGAGCTGGCTCTTGCATAAAAGCTCACTCCTAATCTCCCATAAAATACTACTGGAGCTATCTAAAATGGGAAAGATCTTTAAGCTACATTTGGGTTATCCGGAGCTAAAACATGCCTTTGAAATGAAACAGTAACTTCCTTTTCCATAGAGGCGATGCAGGGCTAAAACAAGTACTGTGAAGCAACAACTTCCTTTAAATGTTGTAATTTTGCTTTAATGAGTACTAGCAATATGATCAGTTGCAAAAATTGTACAAATTTGGTTTTCCTTTCTTTTTGACAGCATAATGAAATTTTATAAGACCAAAAAAAAAGCTCACTCCTCTTCTCTCTCCTCTAACTAAGCACGAATATATTATTTTAATTCTTATAGCCAGCTGACTATGGTCAATTGTGTATGTAGGCAGTTGTGTATGTTTTCCCTTTTTTTTGCTCCTTGGAATTACAGAGCTCATTGGATTATGTACTAATTACACTACTTAGGGGGTGATGGCACATTATACAACTATCTATTTGTAACTTGTAGCATATCTAGTTGTTGGCTAGGTCCATCGCCTTGATGCACATTCTCGAAGACAAAATAAATCTACCTTTTCAAAAGAAAATGGAATTAAATGAGTTGTTTGTTTAGAACACTCATGACATCCAACCTACCTGAGTACGAAAGCCATAACCAAAGAGATCCTGAGCTACTAGAGGACCAAAGAGTTGGTATCACTGACTAGCAACAAAGGTCCCTTATAAAGAGAAAAGGCTTCGCTGGAAACTGAATAGCTTACTCATTTTATTTCTGTTTTGGAATTATCCAATCAAATTGCATGCATTATTTGGTGCCTCTCTGCAAATCTAGGGGTTCGAATTTGATCAGTATAGGCATAGAAGGGATCGGGAATTATCGATGGATAACTGGAATTGTAATGTGCACTTCTAGACTAACATGTTTGTCGTGCATCTCGCCCCTACCCAGTCGGAGCCGGCAACTCTGTTAGGAGCACCGCAAACTACTTTGGGACAAGCAGGAGGATAGTGTGTTGGCGACGAACCTGGTATGCATTACTCCAGACACACGTGCTCAACTGAGCGATTGATGTGGACAAGAGTGCATCAAGGGTCTCCAAATTCGCTTGATTTTGGCTCTCTTCGCATGAGTGGATTGCCAATCATTGCTGCTTAATAAACTGGTATGGAAGGAGTACTTGAGACGCCCATTCAAGATATCTGGAGTATTCTTTTTTGTTTTTTGCTTTGTACTCCGTAGATTCCTAGCAGTCAGCAATGTGGCTAAACCCATGAGTAACTTGTAATTTGAACGGCCACCCACGACGAGCTGGACTTGGAGTTCCTCAGCAACCGTGCTCACCATCAGTATGGCGGATGCAGATCGACAATTGTGTACAGTACAGCTAGCGGCAGCTCGGCCCGGTGGGTCTGAGGTTTGTACCTCATGCTGTTCTGTTCTTCGCCTTCGTCATCCACGGTGTCCCCTTCCGCGGTCGACCCTCACGACGGAGACGCGCACCTTAAAGCCACAACCGGCGTCTCGGCCACCTCACGTCTGCCTGCTGCCACCATGTGGCCTCCGACAGAGGTGCGACTTGGAGATGCAGCAGGGATCCTCCTCTCAGCCGATGGATCGTCCTCTCGCCGATGTCGTGGTATTGGACTCGCCGGACGGACGGAGGTTGAAGAACACGCCCTCGATTAGTGAAACAATAGGAGAAACTAGCCAGCTGCAATCGACGCTGCTGACGGTTGCGGACGTGTACAGCAATCCCATGAAAGATGCCAACATGGAGCCGCTTCATGGTGATCAGGTAAATTTAACTAGCTCATATACTGGCGTTCGTTAATAATTATCAATATGTTGGTCATGTCACAAGTTGCCTAGTATAAGTGGAAAACATCAGAAACTTGAGTGAGTAGTAGCCAACGTGTATCGCAAGATACAAAACTGACAGAGCAACAAAGGACAATACAGTAGCCATGTTTTTCGGCTAACTGCTGTCAGACATAGACATAGTTATATCCAGGACAACATCAGTTCGACATCACAAATACTCTGATTGTCTAATGCTTTACCAACAATTAATCCTTGTGTTTGTTAGGCACGACAACTAATTAATCTGATTGTTGCACGCTGATAATGAGAATACACCCTCTCAGCAGATTGTTCCAAGAGTCGGGATGACTTTCCAATCTGAAGAAGAGGCATACAAATTTTATAATTCCTATGCTAAAAATGAAGGATTCAGTACTATAATGTGAGTTCACAAAAAACATAGAGCTGATGGGACTTTAAGCTCTAGATATTTAGTTTGCAGCAATGAAGGTGTGAAGGCTACTCATGCAACACATGTAATCAATAAAGAACGAGATACTAGAAGGACATGTTGCTCAGCTCGTGTTCAATTCACCATAAGTCGGGCGGGTGTATGGAACATTTAGAAAGTTGTGCTTGATCATAATCATGGTCTTGTCGTATGATCAACCAACTGCGGACATCTGGAATAAGGCAATCTGAAATATATAGTTTCTGTGAGACATGGTATGGTGGAGTTGATAGTGTACCTTTCTTTTTTCAAAAATGGGCTTTATTACTTAATCGTTAAGTGTACCTTTCTTAGAAATGGATTGCAACAATTATATAAGTAGTGAGCGCAAGAAGTATATGGAATCCAAATATGCCCAAACACTACTAGAGTATTTGAAGAGCAAACAAGTTAAGGACCCATTATTTTTTCAAGATGTGCAACTAGATGAAGAGAGTGGTAGGATGATGAATTTCTTCTGGGCAGATGGTCATGGCACATTATACAACTTTTTGTTTGTAACTGGTACTGTAACACATATGTAGTTGTTGGCTAGGTCCATCGCCTTGATGCAGAGGCTAGAAAACCAAAAAATTGTACCTTTTTCAAAAGAAGAAGGGATTAAATGCGTTGCTTGTTTAGAACTCTCATGACATCCGACCAACCTGAGTACGAAAGCCATAACCAAAGAGGTTCTCAGCTACTAGAGGACCAAAGAGTTGATATCACTGACTAGCAACAAAGGTCCCTTATAAAGAGAAAAGGCTTCCCTGGAAACTGTATAGCTTACTCATTTTATTTCTGTTTTGGAATTATCCAATCAAATTTCATGCATTATTTGGTGTGTCTCTGCATGTCTAGGGGTTTGAATTTGATTGGTATAGGCATAGAAGGGATCGGGAATTGCCAATGGATTACTAGAATTGTAATATGCACATCAGGACTAACAGGTTTGTAGTGCATCTCGCCCCTACCCATTCGGAGCCGGCAACTCTGTTAGGAGCAGCGCAAACTACTGTGGGACAAGCAGCAGTATTGTGTGTCGGCGACGAACCTGGTATGCAGCACTCCTGACACATGCTCAACTCAGCGATTGATGTGGACAAGGGTGAATTAAGGGTCTCCTAATTCGCTTACTTTCGGC
This sequence comes from Dactylis glomerata, assembly GCA_007115705.1. Taxonomy (NCBI): domain Eukaryota; kingdom Viridiplantae; phylum Streptophyta; class Magnoliopsida; order Poales; family Poaceae; genus Dactylis; species Dactylis glomerata. Next base: position 10,263,155 of record QXEO01000625.1, read on the forward strand.
TCTCTTCACTTGAGTGGATTGTCATTGCCAGATAAACTCGTATGGAGGGAGTACTTCAGACTTGGCCAGTTCAAGATATCTAGAGTATTCTTTTTTGTTTATTGTTTTCTAGATTCCTTGCAGTCAGCAATGTGGCTAAACCCATTTGTAACTTGTAATTTGAACGGCTACCCACGACGAGCTGGACTTGGAGTTCCTCAGCAACCGTACTCACCATCATTATGGCGGATGCAGACAACCCGGATTTTGTCAGGACGCTATGGCGCCAGGACGCTATCGGCAGCCGTCGAAATTCGTGAGTGCATCAAGATTAGTGAGAGAGTTTTGCCAAAAAAAGTCCCTGCACATGTTCGGATTTTTATGACGAAATTCTTCTACGTTTCTGGTCAGACAATTTAGTTGCAAAAGTTCTGTATAATTGTAAGTGTGGATCCATCTACTCCAATATAAAGTTCTTTATATTTGTACATTATTTTGTCGGTAGATAGTAGCAACCAGTAAAGTTCTTTATGTAGAATAATAAAGAACATGTCTCTCTGTAACAAGATCACTAAAAGTTCATATTAAATATACAATGGATCACAAAGTTCTGCAGAAAAAATAAAAAAGAACCACATATACATATAGAGAGACGCAACAGATCCATACAAAATTGCATCGAATCTACACAAGTCCGATAAAGATCTTCACATTCAATGAAGAGGAACCCTAGATATGTATGAAAAGATCCCTGTTTTCATACAAGGAACCAAAGATCCAAGATGCATACAACAAAAAGAAACAAAAAAAGCCCCAAAATCTAGCAGATCTGACTGCTACAGGCCCAGATCCGGCAATCTAGGCCGGCCTCGTCGTGGTGGAGCTCGACGCCGGCAGGTGGAGCTCGAGGCCGCCGGCTGTCCGTCTAGATCGCGGGGACACGCCGCGCTGCACATCTTGGCCTGGCCCGTCGGGGAAGGCGGCGCCGGTTGTCGGAGGAGGGCGGCGCCGGTTGTCGGAGGAGGGCAAACGCCCATTCAAGATATCTGGAGTTTTTTTTTGCTTTCTAGATACCTAGCAGTCAGCAATGTGGCTAAACCCATGAGTAACTTGTAATTGAACGGCCACCCACGACGAGCTGGACTGGAGTTCCTCCACAACCGTGCTTACTGAAAGAGCATGGAGCCCCCATGTGTGGTTTTGGTAATTAATGACAATCTCTATGGACTAATGTTTGTATTGAGTTATATTTGTAGGACATATCCATAGACAATGCTTGAACCATATGTTGGCTTCAAGGTTGTAAGAAGGATCAAATAAAGAACTTTAAGTGATGACCAATGTGTTATTCAAGGAAATATCGGAAGAATGGTCATATGAGAATTGAGCTTATTGCAACTATGTCTTGAAGAATATAATTGAGTGGACATTTGTGTTTACCTTCAAGACATCATCATCATGATGGAAGAAGGAAGGATACAAGGTTGATCAAGTCAAAGTGCAAAGATGGGATTCAAGTTGATCAACTCTCAAAGCATACATAATGTATCGAGTGGGATCTTGTGATCTCGGGCTAGGATATAATTAAGTGGTGATCGTCTTCATGGATGTGAAGTCAAGTTCAAGATGTGCCATCTCAAGGAGATTATATGCTTGATGCATGTATTCTATTTGGTGGTAATGTCTATGTGAAGATATTCCTAAGAGAGTCTTTCCCATATTGATTTATGGGGGAGCAATTCGCAAGACTTCACCAAGCAATCAAGATCAAGAAAGGTGTTCCAACTTGAGGAAGACAAGACGGTCACAATCTAGCTCAAGTGGAATGCGCAAGGAAAAGATATGCTTAAAGAGAGTCTTTCCCATAGTGTGTATGGGGGAGCAATTCGCAAGGCTTCACCAAGCAATCAAGATCAACAAAGGTGTTCTAACTTGAGGAAGACAAGACGGTCATAATCTAGCTCAAGTGGAATGCGCAAGGAAAAGGTATGTTCTTGATAGGGTTTCTTTCTTACCGGTCTCATAGTGTTAGTTGTGAGACCGGGTTATAGGATCGGTAGCCGTACTATCAAGAGGGGCTCTCGAGTGAGTAACTTAGTCGTATTGTTCGGAGAGAGCTCAAACCTTTGCATTCTTGGCATCATCTTTCTTGGTTCTTATTTGGCTTTTATCCATGTGAGGTTCTAGAGCTTGTGGTTATTTCCATGACAAGCTCTAGCTCATCAAAAACGGATTTTGCATGAAACACTTATTGAGTTTTTGGTGTTTGGAGGTTTTACCGGTTCGTCTTTGAATAGAGGTCAAACCTCTCATCATTTGGTTTTATCCTCCCTTGTTGGACTATGATGTTTCTATGCATATACTTGTAGAGCTCGTTGTTGTGATTCCAACGAGCCCAAGATCATCAAAAACGGAGTCCGGATGCTCAAGTTATGGTCGTTTTCGTATTGGTGTTGCTGCCAGTTTTCGGGTGGCCGGAGTCTCCGGCCCGAGACGCAAAGTCTCCGGCCCAACTCCGGCCTGGCACCTGATTCGTCCATCCTGAGGCCCCCGAATGACCCCGGGGCACCGGAGACTCCGGCCTCCAAGGCCGGAGACTCCGGGGTAAGTGCCCAGCAACGGCTAGTTTTCGTGGGGGACCTATAAAAGGCCCCCTTCTTCCTCCTTGGGCTGGTTGGCTTCCTATTCTCTCTCTCCTCCATTGTTGACCTTGAAGCTTTGCTCTATCTCTCAATCCCTCCAATGATTCTTGCATCTTCTTGAGGGAAAAGAGAGAGGAGATCTAGATCTATCTTTCCACCAATTAAAATCTCCTCTAAGTGAGGGGAACCTATTTGATCTAGATCTTGGAGTTCTTTGTGGATTTCCTTTGTTCTTTCTCTCATATCTCTCCATAGCATTAGTTTCTTTGGTAGGATTTGAGTGAGAAGGATTTGAGCACTTTGTGTGCTCTTACCATTGCATTTGGTGCATCGGTTTGAGTTCTCCTCGGAGATTTGGTAAGTGGAAGTTGTGAGCTTGTTACTCTTGGGTTCTTGGAACCCTAGACGGCTTAGTGGCCTTTGTGGCATATTCTTGGGGCCTCCAATTAAGTTGTGGAGATTCCCCAACCTTTGTGGTGCCTTTGTGGCGATTCTTGGGAGCCTCCAATTAAGTTGTGGAGATTGCCCCAAGCTTGTACGGGTTCGGTGACCGCCCTCAAGTGTCCCATAGTGGATCGTGGCATCTTGCTTTGTGCGAGAGCGCGAGGAGAATAAGGTGAGCCTTTGTGGCGTTTGGTGTGTAGCGTGCCTCCGCATCTTGAGGTGAGCCTTTGTGGCATTTGGTGAGCATTGTGCTACCACATCTCAAGGTGATGCCTTTGTGGCGTTCGGAGTGCATTAAGCCACCACACCTCTCCAACGGAGACTAGCTTCCTTTGGAAGTGAACTTCGGGATACATCTTCGTCTCCTTCGTGCCTCGGTAACTCTTATCCGAGCTCCACTACTTATGCACTTTACATTTGTGATAGCCATCGTGCTTGAAGTTATATATCTTGCTATCACCTTGCTACTTGTCTTGCTTAGCATAAGTTGTTGGTGCACATAGGTGAGCCTAGTCTATTTAGGTTTTGTAAGCTTGACAAATTAAATGCTAGTTTATTTCCGCATTTGTACAAGCCTTTCGTAAAAGTTTTAATCGCCTATTCACCCCCCCTCTAGGCGACATATGTGTCCTTTCAATTGGTATCAGAGCTAGGTCTCTCATTTTAGGCTTCACCGCCTTGAGAGCAAAGATGTCGGCTAGGGGATTAGTGCACAATGACACTTTTATATTCGATGGCACAAATTATGATACTTGGAGAATTCACATGCTTAATCATTTTCGGGTCATGGACCCAAATATAGAGCGAATTGTAGATATGGGTTTTTCTCCTCCTAAGTATCCCACAAATCTATCTTTAGAGGATGAGAAGAACTCTTATCTCAATGCTCAAGTTATTAATGTCTTATCCAATGTTGTGAGCATTGTAGTTGTGACGTCCATTATGCCTTTTCGGAATGCTCATGAGTTATGGCCAAAGCTTCAAGAAAAATATGATGTGTCCAAGTTTATTGAGGATGAGTGTATTCCTTCCACTTCCGGCCGTGATGAACTTTCTTCCACTTCACCGATGTGTGGCAAGACACAAGGTAATGACATGGTGAGTGGTGATGGAAATTGCAATGTTGATAGTGAGCTTACTTTTGATAATCATTCATCTCGATCTCATTGCAATGCTTCATCTTTGAACTTTAACACTTCTAGCACCATAAATGCTTTACATGCTTGTGTTAGTCCTTGCATATCATGTGTAAGTTGCTTAAATAAATCTCATGATGATATGCTTGCTCTGTCTAGTGGCCATGATAAAAATGCCTCTATTTCCTCTAGTCTTTGTGTGGCTAACAATGTAGAGGAAACCAGAGATTCTATTGGCCAAGACAAAGTTTTGATTGGAGCTTCAAGTAATTCATCCTCATCATCATCTCTCGGTTCCCACATATGTCTTATGGCTAGGGATTCAAAGGTAACTCCTTCTTTGGAACCCACTATATCTAGTGATCATGAATAAGAGGATGATTATGTTGCCTCTTTAAAAAAGAAGGGAGAAATAGTCTTTCATGCTATTGGTAAGAACAAAATTGCTTGCCCTAACTTTGTTCATATTTTGGTTGCTGCTATTGAGAGCCAGAAAATTATTGTTGAGCTTTAATCTCATGACGAAGAGCAAGAAGAAACTATTGAGAATCTTCATAGTCTTGCCAATGATTTTAAAAAGACTCTTTTAAAAGAACAATGCACCAACGAAGCTCTTGAGGAGAATTTTGCTCTAGAATTGTCTAGAGTAAAGGAAACCCATGATAGAGCTCTTGAGGTGGCAAATGATTTAAAATTAAAAAAATGATAAGCTTGTTTTTGTTAATGCTAAACTTCTTGAGGATCTTGAGCACCTCAAAAATGGCTCTAGGGACATTGAGGGTGTGCTCACCAAACTCACCGAGTCACATGAGCAACTAAAAGCTTCTTATTTAAAAGAGTGTTCCAAGTTGCCTTCTCCTCTTTTGGTTAATCATGATGCTTGTGCTACTAACTCTACTTCTTGTGAGGCATCTATCTTGAAGGAGAATGTTGAGCTAAGGGCTCAACTTGTGTTGCTAACTAGCAAGTATGGGATATTGGAAGAAAGTCATGAAAAGCTATCTAGCTCTAATGAGGATCTTCTAGTGTCCCATGCTCGCCTAAAGTTAGATTATGAGGATATGTCTACAAAGGTAACATCTTGTGAACCTCATGTGGTCACTAGCACTACTTCCCAAAATGCTATATTGCCATGTGCTAGTCCTTGTAATTCATCCACTCATACTATTGCTACATCTTGTGATGAATTACTCTCCTTGCCTTGTTGCTCTAACAATATAGGTTCTACTTCCTCTAGTACTTGTGTTGTAACTAACCATGTAGAGGAAATTAAAGAGCTCGAGGCCCAAGTCACTTTGTTGAAGAAAGACTTGGTAAAAAGTCATGAAGGGAAGTCCAAACTTGACAAGATGTTGAGTGCACAAAAATCCCACAATGACAAGAGTGGACTTGGATTTATCTCCAACAATAAGAAGAAGTCCAAACTCTTCAAGAAGAAGAAGGGCCAAGAGCAAGTCAAGAATCTGGCCAAGATTGTTTGCTTCAAGTGCAAAATTGAAGGGCATCATGTTAGGTCTTGCCCATTGAAGAAGAAGCATCTAAGTGAGAAGCAACAAGGGAAGCGGCCTCAAGCTCAAACTCAAGTCCTTCCTCAAGATGAAGAAAAGCTTCCTCCTAAGAAGAATCAACCCAATGCTCCCATTGTGGAGAAATCAAATGAGAAGAAAGGAAAGATAAGATCTTGCTACATATGCCGTGAGAAGGGTCACCTTTCTTCTACTTGCTCTATTGGTAACTCATCCAACCCTATCATAATCAATGATGCTTATTCACTTTGCAAGGATAAGGTTGGAAATGTGTTTGCCAAATTTGTTGGTACTCAAAGTGGTGTCAAGAAAAGAACCATTTGGGTTGCCAAACCTATTGTGACTAACCTCTTAGGACACAACTTGGTTGGGGACCAACAAGCCAAAACTTGATCAATAGGTGTCTAATGGAGGGCATTGGAAACTTGGCTCTATCATGAAGAATTAAGGGATCTTCATTAATTATATTGTCTCAAGTCAAGTCAATTGGATTATCTTATTTCTATCATATATCCATTGTTCCTCCTTGCGGTAACATGTATTCAACTTATCTACATTGAAAGTTACTCGCCCCTTTGCATGTGTTTGGTTTTGTATCTTGCATGTGTTTGTATATGTTGTGCTCCCTACTTGCTTTATTTTGAGTAATCAATTATGTGCATGTTGGTTGCACACCATGTACGGTTGTTACTGTTGAGCCTATTGCATCTTGATCTATCTTCTTGGCTCTTGGGAGTGATTAATGGACCATCCCATTTTGGGGGAGTGATATGCTTTGGCACTTCACAATCCTAAAAATGTGTGTACATGAGGAATACCACTTAGTGTTGATATTTAAAGATTATCTAGTCTCTATATGGTATGTCATTTTCATGAGAAATTCAAATTCTATAATGTCCATTAATCATCTTGTTGTATTATATTTGCCTCTTGTTGGTAAAGTTTAATTTTCTAGGTTTGGAGACTCCGTTGGTTCTACCCCGGAGACTCCGGTGGTTCTACTCCGGAGACTCCGGTGGTTCATCCCCGGAGACTCCGGTCCCCCTCAGAATTTCCGAGCCCTATGGAAATTGACTTTAACAACTTATTTGAAAATTGGTTTTATCACATTATGGGGGAGTATTGTGCTTTGTGCATATTACAAATCCATGAAATGTGTATATTTGAGGTTGTGTCACATAGTGTTGATATTGTAAATTATCTTGCTTCTATGTGGCATGTTTTCTCGAACAAGTTCCAATTTGCCAAATTGTTTATTGCTCTTGTTTTGGATCTTGTTTGTGAGATACTTTCTTGATAGGGTTTTCCTAAAATGTGGAATACTACATCAAAGTTGGAAAACCATTTGCTTCAAGCTATCCTAATCATTGCTTTGCGTGATTGTTTAACTATTTGAGTCTATCAAGAATATCTTTGTTTGGCATGGTGCTTAATTCTTATCCTTTTCATATGCTCATTTGTTGTGAAGATGATCTTGGATTTATGTGTAAACTACCACCGGAAATAACTCCATATACCTCTTCTCCTTGGAAAATTGGTAATCTATCATGTGGTATTTTTTATATTGATCATCTTCACTTTGGCTATTGCTTTTAATTGCCTTATCTCTCGCCAAGAAATGTATTTGCTTTAACTCCCATTGTCTTTCTTGACTCTTGTGATTCCATTTGATTTTGTTAAACTTATTTTGTGTTATTTCTATGTAGGTAGATGTGATGATCCCATTTGTGTGCATTTTGTATTCAAATGCAAAATCATAAATAATCCACTAATCTTGGGGGAGCTCTCCTATATTTGTTATAACACATTCTTGTGCTTATTTCAATTGGTTTTGATTATTGTTGGAAGTCAAATCTTTTCTTTTTGGTACTTAGTGTGCCATCATAAAAAGTGTGGAGAGTTTGGTTTGTTGTTGGAACCTTGCTCTCTTTGGGAGTTGCTTATCTCATTCCTTGTAATTTGTTTTTCACTCTTAAAATGAGATATGTCTTTGAGCATGTGTGTTTTAGTTATCCTTTATGCTCATTGGCTTTTGCTTAGTTCACTAGTTAAACTTTGGAGTCAATCTTGTGTTGATTTGATTCTTTGATATAATTTGGACAACTTTTGTAGCTTCACAATTTCGTGTGCTCGCTTGTCCTTCTTGGTGTTTTGTCCAAATTGTATCTCCTTTGGCTCTTGAAAGTCTTGTGCATGCATATTTACTAAATGTATATTGTATGGCATGTTTTTGCTTTCTTTGATCTAATATATAGGAGAAGCTCCATCAAATCCTAAATCGGCTAAGATGTGCATGAAATTCAATTTTATTTATATATGCACATATTTATGTGGAGTTTGTCCTATATGTTGTAGTTCCTAACTACTTTGGACCCAATGAGTTTGGGGACCATCTTGTACTTGAACTTTGTTTTAGGTATATGAAGATATATTGGTGCTTGTCTCAATAATAAGGATGAAGTGGTGACTAAATGATAATTTGAGGCAAGCTAGGATTATTGAAGAACTCCTATCTACTACATCCTACCTTTAATATCTCAGTAACAAGTATCTTATCATGCATACTTTTCTAGTATCCAACCTTGTGTAGGTTGTTTCATGGCATGGAAAATCATTATTTGCAAATGTTGTGCTTCTTGCAAAGGTCTTAATGAAACCTTTTTATTGCAATTGTGAGTAATTTGAGATGAGTGCATATTATTGGGAACATATAAAATCATGCTCATGATTCTCCTATCCCATATATGTCAATTTAGCAATTTTATTGCATATCAATTCCTCAAGTTCTCACATGTGCAATATGGTTGAAAGTGTAAATTTATTACTTTCTTTTGGTATTCATCTTTGTGATACTTGTTGCTTTTCTCAAAGCATCCCAACTATCTTCTTTCCCTTGTTGATATTTGTGATGTCTTTGACTTGTTTGTGGTTGAAGTTCATCAATATACAATAAGAAAATTTGAGCCTTTGGCCGTGCTTTAAAAGCAAAAAATCTCATTGGTATATTGCATGACTTCATTTTGGATATCATGTTCTATTCTTAGTATCTATTTTGTGTGTACATGTTTCTTTGTGATAATTATCTTTGTGATGTTGTCTACTTAGAAACTTATACACATGAGAGATGATATCTCCTTATTTGATATCTTATTTGAACCTTATGTGTTGGGATGGAATGCTAAGCAATTTCATTCATTGAAGACTATGTGGATGCTCTATGCTTATCCTTGTATTAGTCTTATAATATGCTTTGTCATTTATCTCACACATTCCTTTGGTTGAGCCTTTTAATATGTTGTCCCTTGCTTGTTGCTCAACCATTTGTTTGATGCAAGTGTTAAGCTTAATTTCTTCTCTATGATCTCTTGTAAATGGTTGCGTTTTAAATGTTATTGAGGGAGTGAGGATTCCATGTTGTGCAAATTGTATTCAAATGCAAACATTCCATTTTTTGCACGTACCTTGGGGAGCTTCCTCATTTCATTTAAAGCACCATTTTGCGGTTATCATAGTAATTGACTTCACTTGGTATCATTTTGTTTTGAATAATATTGAGGGAGTGATGATTCCATGTTTATGCACCTTATACTTTAATTCAAATAGAATATTTTGTGCACAAACCTTGGGGAGCTTCCTCATATTATTTAGATCACCCTTTTGGTCTTATCATAATATCTTTATTCAATTTGTTCTTTGGATCGATTGATTGCTCTCTTCATTTGTTGAAGTTTATCCACCATGTAATCTTATTTTATTTGCAATCTTTGATCCTCAATATAGGTTGATTTCCTCTGAGTTTTCATATTTGGATATGTGCATATTTTTTCAATTATACTTTTGGTTTATGCACACATTATGGAGGAACTCTCACTATATTGGCCTTCTAAGTTTTTCTGCCCATTTCGGCAATTGGTGCCAATGGGGGAGAATTTTCGAGGGTTTAAAGGGAATTGGGTTTTATGCTTTGGTTTTGTTCTTAAGCATTTGCCTTTCATGCTTTGCATGGTTGAGTATATAGAGGAAACTCCACCAACAACCTTGGTTGGCAATATATGCAATGAAATCAAGATGATTCACACGTGCATAGATTGTGGAGGAGTTTGCTCTATATATGGTGGTTTTACTAACATCACATACTTTTGTAGTATTTGATGTTAGTGCAACCATTTTGGTTTCTTAAATTCATTATATAAACCCTCTCAAAGAGATTGTCATCAATTACCAAAATGGGGGAGATTGAAAGAGCATGGAGCCCCCATGTGTGGTTTTGGTAATTAATGACAATCTCTATGGACTAATGTTTGTATTGAGTTATATTTGTAGGACATGTCCATAGACAATGCTTGAACCATATGTTGGCTTCAAGGTTGTAAGAAGGATCAAATAAAGAACTTTAAGTGATGACCAATGTGTTATTCAAGGAAATATCGGAAGAATGGTCATATGATAATTGAGCTTATTGCAACTATGTCTTGAAGAATATAATTGAGTGGACATTTGTGTTTACCTTCAAGACATCATCATCATGATGGAAGAAGGAAGGATACAAGGTTGATCAAGTCAAAGTGCAAAGATGGGATTCAAGTTGATCAACTCTCAAAGCATACATAATGTATCGAGTGGGATCTTGTGATCTCGGGCTAGGATATAATTAAGTGGTGATCGTCTTCATGGATGTGAAGTCAAGTTCAAGATGTGCCATCTCAAGGAGATTATATGCTTGATGCATGTATTCTATTTGGTGGTAATGTCTATGTGAAGATATTCCTAAGAGAGTCTTTCCCATATTGATTTATGGGGGAGCAATTCGCAAGACTTCACCAAGCAATCAAGATCAAGAAAGGTGTTCCAACTTGAGGAAGACAAGACGGTCATAATCTAGCTCAAGTGGAATGCGCAAGGAAAAGATATGCTTAAAGAGAGTCTTTCCCATAGTGTGTATGGGTGACGGGGGGTTAACTCGACAAATGTCCTAGATGAAGGACTTAGGATCGGGGAGATAGGGCGTCGGATGAACTCGAAGGTAAAGTTAGTCGAAATAGGTGTGTACCGAAAGTAAACTTGGGTGTTCAACCTGGCTTGCTTTCAATCTGCCCTACACCGTCCCCTCCTGGCCCCTATATATAGGTGGCCAGGTCTCGAGGATCGGGTAGGGTCCGATACAGATTACAATATCGACATACGGTAAAGACTCGTATTCGACTATTATTACAATTGGGCCTAGCTTAACGGGCCTCAGGGGTACTCAACTAACGGGCTCTATTAACTATACCCTTGTCAGTAGCCCCTGAGATTCTACCAGAATTGTAGATTCAGGTTGAATCTCTAATCTTCAAATCTTCGACTTGATCAATTCTTCGACTTCTTCTTATCTTCAAATCTTCAACTTAGTCTTTTCGACTTATTTTCATGATATTCTTTCGCAAGGGGTTTTGATGAACAAGCCTGACAACTCTGACGGATCAAGAGGTCAGTTAACTGCTGGAACAGATACTTGTCACCTACTTCAAATTCAATCCCCTTGGACTTGAATTCGGGATACCGGTCAAATCCATTCTTTTGCCGCATTTAGGACTTATAAAGAATGAATCCCAGTGGTTCTCAGGGTACCCAGTGCGTCCACCAGGATTTTCTTCGCGTCGTAGACACGGATACATACCAGCAGAGCGCATCCATGTGCGTATACCAGGCCACACAGGACGGATCCCGGGGTCTTACCTTCGTGACAAGTCACGGCATTCGAGTTGTGTTGCGATAACGCAACTCGAGAATCTCATATCGCAGTCAAATCTTGACTGAAAATATTCGGGTTTCTTCAACCATAAAACTCGCTCCCGATGGGAGTAACACTCCTGTACTTCTTGGATTATAATGCTTTGCCCAGAAATATCGTCGGGTGCGCGCTCAGCGCTCCCGATGGGAGTAGCCCCCGAGGCTATAGTCGAAAAAGGATTTTTTCGAGTATAGGCTCAAGAAATGTAATGTAACTCATCATACCCCAACTCGAGATATTTTAACTTCCAGATACATCATCGTTGAGATACTTCAATTTTTAGATACCTTAAGAACATCTTGCCATCTAATACTCATCCACCATTTCAGGGAGAAGTTTGTATTGACCATTCTTGAAAATAGGAGCCCCCATGGCTATAATCGAAATTCCTTTGTATACAGTCTTGTGCACCTACTTGGCATTCGTCGGCGCCACCTTTTCTTCTGTGAACGTCTCACTGTTGGTGAGCCCCCGAGTCCAAGTCGAAGTTTTCATATCATGCGATCATAGTCTCCTTTTCTTATTTTTCTTCTTTGATATTATCGTCTGCTCTGCGCGGAATTCAACTCTTGCTGTAAAACACGTTTACGGGCTTTGTTGTAGCACGGGGGCCCAATATCACGTGCTTATAAATAAGGCACCTTCCGGTTAAGGTAAATAACCCTAATCAGATTCCTCCTCCGCCGCATCATCTTCTCTCTCCTCTAGGGTTTTCCGAGGTTTCTCCCTTGTTCTCATGGCCGATGCTGAAGGTTCTCGTCTGACCCTTGGCTCCCCGGTGGCGCCACGAGGTCGAGGTCGCCCTCGTGGAAGTAAGAACAAGAATACCCCGCCGGCCGCCGCATGAACTTCTTTGGATGCTCCGGCTAAGCGTCGTCCCGGCCGCCCCCTGGTAGCAAAAACAAGCCCAAGGTGACTGATGCTACTCCAGGTCCAAACGCTCCTCCTCCTGCTGCGCCTGCTGCGCCTGCTGCACCTCCCCGTATCTTTTCCTTCCTCTGCATTGCCATGGCGCAGTGCCGTGAGATTCAGCGCCTGCCGCTGAATTTTACCAAGTTCATGGATGGCCGAGAGCTTCGAGAGGCGGTTCTTCGTGAACAGTCTGGCAGTTGTATCCCATACGAGGTGGAGGTGTGGTATGATGGCGACGGCGAGCAGTACTTTAAGGGCGGCTGGTCGCAATTTGCAGAGGACCACGACATCCATCCAGGCTTCTTCATGGCCTTCGACTTCCACATCGGCACGTCGAAGTTCGACGTGAAGATCTACGACGGCACCCTTTGCCAGAAGAAGTATGAAGCTGAAGTCCACTTCCATTAGGACTTGCTTTTTTATGTAAGTTTGTTTGATAATGTCCTTGCTACCATGTTTATCTGAAATGAATATTCGCACTTGGTGTCGATGTTTGTGCTAGTACCATGAAAACAAATCATTGTTCTGAGGTATAATTTTCCATTTATCGGGTTCTTTGCGAACCAATTTTATAAGAAGAATGTCGGGTTCCTTTGCGAACCAAATTATTTCAATATTTATCGGGTTGCTTCTACAACCTTATAATGAAAAAAAGTCTTCCAAGTCGCGATAAGAATTCCCTTCGTACGGCCCGAGGGTTGAAGCCCCCGAGGCGAAGAATATTTGTACAATTTTGTCAAGTTCAATCCAAAAAACCCGACCTGTGGCCTCATGTTCTGGGTTCAGAAGGTTTAACTCGAATTTGCTGAGAACACTATTTTTATTTTACGCGTAGAAACGCCGTAGCTGTTCTGCATTCCACGGGTTGCTCTCGTCCTTCCCAGTCTTCTTGTCTTGTAGTCGATATGCTCCTCCTGGTATTACTTCGGTGACGATGTAAGGTCCCACCCAAGGGGACTCCAATTTGCCGTGGCTGTCTTGCCTGAGTCGCAAAACTAGGTCTCCCACCATGAAGGACCGTGGACGAACTCGACTACTATGGTAGTTTCGTAAGCTTTGTTGATACTGCGTAGCCCTTTCTAGTGCTTTATCTCTTGCTTCATCTAGTGCATCGACATCGTCTTGCAATGCTTCTGTCGACGTCGTCTCGTCATAGGCTGTTACTCTTGGAGCCTCGTGTGTAACCTCAACTGGAAGCACGGCTTCTGCGCCATGGACCAGGAAAAAAGGAGTTTCTTGAGTTGCTGCGTTAGGCGTGGTTCTTAGACTCCAAAGAATGGAGGGTAATTCTTCCACCCAAGCGCTCTTGGCTTTCTCGAGAGGTGCTAGGAGCCTCTTTTTTATCCCGCTACATATCAGGCCATTAGCTTTTTCGACTTGCCCGTTTGTTTTCGGGTGGGCCACCGATGCGAATTTTAGCTTGATCCCTAATCCTTCACAGTAACCCTTGAATTCCTTTGAAGTGAAATTTGTCCCATTGTCTGTGATGATGCTGTATAGTACGCCAAAACGAAAAACTATCGACTTGATGAAGTTGATTGTTGCTGTAGAATCTTGAGTTGTCACCGGGGCCGCTTCCACCCATTTGGTGAATTTATCGACTGCCACTAACATGTAGACATGCCCTCCTGGCCAGGATTTATGTAACTTTCCCACCATATCGAGTCCCCATTGTGCAAAAGGCCAAGATAATGGTATTGTTTGTAACTTTGCTGCTGGTGCATGCGGTCTAGATGCAAACCTTTGACATGCTTCACACTTTAAAACTATATCTTTTGCATCCTCGATAGCTGTTAGCCAATAAAATCCTGCTCGGAAAGCTTTTGCTGTTATTGCTCTGCTGCTAGCATGATGGCCGCATATTCCACCATGTATGTCTTGTAGTATCTTTTGTCCTTCTTGAGGCGTTACGCAACGCTGCAAAACGCCAGTAATACTTTTCTTGTATAATTTCCCTTGCAATATGATGAACGCTTTCGACCTTCGAGTTATCCTCTTGGCTTCCACTGCATCTTCTGGTAGCTTTTTATTTATCATGTATGCAAGATACGGCTGCATCCATGTTTCCTCTATCATCATGACCTCCTCTGGTTCTAATGTAGCTTTCGAGCCTGCCGTAGTAGTCGAACTTTTTCCACCTTTTATTGATCTTTCTACTATTTCCTCCCAGAACACTCCGGATGGCACGAGTAAACATTGCGACCCGATGTTTGCTAAATTGTCGGCTTCTTCATTGCTGTTTCTGCTTACGTGCGAGACTTCGCATCCATCGAATGTACCTTCGAGATAATGGTACAGATTTTTGTATGCCATCATGTTATCATTGATTGTGTCACATCTGTTCATAACTTGCTGGATGACAAGGTTGGAATCTCCAAATATTTTTAAGCAAGTTGCTCCACATGCTTTAGCCATCTTCATTCCGTGCAACAAAGCCTCGTACTCTGCCTCATTGTTAGAAGCCTGTGGAAAGCTCATCCTTAAGACGTACTTTAATTTGTCGCCATGAGGTGATATCAACACCACTCCTGCGCCTGCGCCTTGGACTCTTTTAGAACCGTCGAAGTACATTGTCCAAACACTGGATAAATCTGGTGGTCCTGTGCTTTGCAGCTCCAACCACTCTGCTGTAAAATCTGGCAAAACTTGCGACTTAATCGCCTTCCTTTTTTCGTACGTGATGTCCATGGGAGATAACTCGATTCCCCACAAAGAGACACGTCCTGTTGCCGAGGGATTATTCAATATGTTCGACAATGGCGCCTCGTTGACCACTATAATTGGGTGCACCGCAAAGTACTGTCGTAGTTTTCGTGCGGTGGTGAAGACACTATATGCCAATTTCTGATAGTGCGGGTACCTTTGTTTTGTTGGAGACAACACTTCACTGATGAAATATACTGGCCAATGGACGCCGTGGGCTTTTCCTTCTTCGCTTCTTTCGACTACTAATACCGTACTCACCACCTGATGGGTTGCGGCGATGTACAATAGCAGTGGTTCTTTCTCTTTTGGTGCGACCAGCACTGGTGGCGTGGAAAGCACTTTTTTCAACTGTGCAAACGCTGCGTCTGCTTCTTCTGTCCACTCAAATTTATCGTCTGACTTCTTCATAAGTGCATAAAAAGGAAGCGCCTTCTCCCCTAATCGAGCCACGAAGCGACTTAGTGCCGCGACGCGTCCTGCAAGTTTCTGTACGTCGTGTAGTTTCGTGGGTTTCCCCATTGTCAAAATTGCTTGAATCTTCTCTGGGTTCGCCTCTATTCCTCGTGCTGATACTAGGAATCCTAAAAGTTGTCCTGCCGAGACGCCGAAAGAGCACTTTGTCGGGTTAAGCTTAAGCTTGTACCTGCTCAGGTTGTCGAAGGTTTCTGCCAAGTCGCTGATTAGGGATTTCTCCTCTCTTGTGGTGATGACTACATCATCAATGTAGACTTGTATGTTGCGCCCTATTTGGCTCCCGAGGCAACTTTGCATCATCCTTTGATAAGTTGCTCCTGCGTTTTTTAAGCCGAACGGCATCACTTGGTAGCAAAACACCCCATATGGTGTGATGAAGGCCGTTTTTTCTTCGTCTTCTCTCTTCAGTTTGATCTGATTGTAGCCAGAGTATGCGTCCAAAAAGGAAAGCCTTGCGCATCCCGCTGTTGAATCGATTATTTGATCGATGCGGGGTAAAGGGAAGGGATCCTTTGGACAATGCTTATTGAGAGATGTGTAGTCGACACATACTCTTTGTACGTCTGTATTCTTCTTGGGTACTATGACTGGGTTTGACACCCAACTCGAAGTTTTTATTTCTCTGATGAATCCGGCATTTTCTAGCCTGTGCAACTCTGATGCTATCGCCTTCCTCTTAGGTTCATCGAATCGTCGTAGTGGCTGCTTAACTGGCTTTGCCTTGGGATCTACGTTCAATGCGTGCTCGACGAGTTCCCTGGGAACCCCTGGCATGTCTGATGGACACCAGGCGAAGATTTCCCAGCGCTCACGGAGGAACTCGACGAGCGCGCTTTCCTATGCGGGATCCAAGTTTACCGTAATTGATGTTGTCTTGTTTGCATCTGTAGGATGGACCTGAATTTTCTTCGAGTCCTGAGACGTGTCGAAAGCCTGATCTGGCAGGGATCGTCCAACGTCGGGTAGTACATTGTGATCTGTTTCTCCCTTTAACCTCTCATACTCTGCTGTCATGCCGAAGGTTTGCGCCATCCTGTTGAATTCCCTGTCGCATGTATTGGATACTTCAAAGCTCCCTTGTACTGTGATTGTTCCATTGGGCCCTGGAATTTTTAACGTAAGATACGCGTAGTGTGGTACTGCCATGAATTTTGCAAATGCTGGGCGCCCCAGGATTGCATGATATTGTGACAGCCAATCCATAACTTCGAACTCCAGTTTCTCTCTTCTATAATTTTCGCTGCTGCCAAAGCAGACATCGAGTTCTATTCTTCCCAAGGGGTAGTTTGCTGCTCCTGGTACTATTCCGTGGAAAGAGCAATCTGTTGGCTTCAGACTCATCAGCGAGATGCACATCGCCTTTAGTGTTCTAGCATATATTAAGTTTATGCCGCTCCCTGCATCCATGAACACTCTTCCGATGTCGTACCCTCCTATTTGTGCTTTTAGAACCATAGGCGAGTGGCCCGGCCTGGGAACTTTCCTTGGGTGGTCTGCTCTACTGAACTTGACTGGTTGCTCTGACCATCGTAGGTACTCTGTGGTAGCTGGTGGTGACGATATTGCTAGGTTTACTTGTCTGGATATGCTCTTTCGCTCTTTCTTTGACTTGGGCACCGGTTGAATCATGGCTGATATGTACACTTTTGACTCTAAGTGCTTTGCTAGCCTTTGCATTTGATATCCTTGACTTCTACGTCTTTCTCCTTGCCTCCCTTCTTGGCTTGAGCCCATTGCGCTTTGCAACCTTAGGAATGTTCTACAGTCCTTCATTTGGTGATTTAAGACCCTTTTCCCGTTGAGATACGCGTAGTGGATTCGACAAGGTCCGTATAGCATATCCTCGGCCGAAGGACCGGAGTATCTCGATTTTTCTACTCCTTCTACCTGAAACCTCCTACTTTCATACCCTTCCTCTTCTTCTAGTATGTAACCCGCGGCTACCTGATTCCGCCTTCCTTGGTTATCCCTGCTGCGGTGTCATCTCCTCTGTCGACTTATTCTGTCGACTTCTGGTGAACGTCCTCTTTTGTTGTTATACGCGTCTTCTCCATCAGCGAATTTGTTGGCTTGTTCCATTAGCTCAGCTACTGTCGTAGGTCTTGTTCTTCCTATTTCTTCCACAAGATCTGAGCAACGAAGTCCTTCCGAAAAGGCGTCTATTGCTCGTTCGTCGGAGACGTCCTCTGCTGAGTTTTTGATTATACTCCAGCGTTGTATATAAGAACGTAACGTTTCACCTTTCCTCTGCACACATGCTTTAACTTCCTCCAGTGATGCTGGGCGCTTGTAGGTGGAACGAAAATTTCTTGTGAATTGACTTTCGAGTTCCCCCCAGCTTCCAATGGATTCGTCAGGTAGGGTGTTCAACCAGGACCGTGCGGCGCCGGTGAGGTGCAGCTGCAAACTTTGCATTGCAGTCGCCTTTGTTCCCCCTAATATCTGTACTGCCTGTAGATAATCTGATAGCCATAAGGTAGGTTCTTGCGACCTGTCATACTTATTCTGGTCGTGCGGTAATTTGAATCCTTTGGGTACCCGCGTTTTGCGAACCCTGCGGGTAAAGCATAACGCACCCATATCTTTATCATCGTCCTCGTAATTCTCTTCCCTCCAAGCATGTCGTGATTTATTAACTCGAGCTTGCGCTATATACTTCTTGCATCCTCCTTCCTTTTCTGTTGCTTTTTCTCTTCTGATGACTCGCTACACTCGTTATCTGTGCAATTATGTCTGAACTTCTCCTTTCGATTTCCCTTGTAGCTTGTCGACTTTGTCTCTGGGCCTTGTTCCCTGATCTTACCTTCTACTATTCCGAGGCTTCGTATCGCGGCTCGGTGCATATCTTTTCGCGGGTCTCCATGTTCTGGTCTTGTAGCTAGCAAATACGCTTGTGCTGCTGCTAATGCTGCCTCTGGCGTTTTTTGTATCAAGTCACCTTCCTCCTCTTCTAGCTGCGGGGTGGGACTCCTTGAGTACCTTTCTTCTCTGCCGCATGCTGTTGCCCCCTGTTGTGTTTTGGGTCTCTGCGCCTTTCTCTGCTATATTCTGAATCTTCACTATAGTCTTCCCAGTATTCCTCCCTTGATACACTGTTATTGTCTTGGAACACCATTTCTCTTTCCTCCTTAGCTTCTTCCTGTGTTGGTATAATGCATACTGATATCCCATTAGAACTTCTCTTCTCGATCCTTTGGGTACTTCTGTACCATGATTAATGGCTGACTTGATCATTCTCCATTCACCAGCCGAGACATGGACTTCCTCTTTTCCCTTTTTGTTGTGATCTTTCATTTTGTCGACTTGCTTGTCGACCTTTTTGATTCCTTCGCTGTTATTTCCTTCTTCTGCTTCAGTGATAATGACGCATAACTGATGTACTTGGAGACGCCGCTGCTTCCCTCGGCGAAGTCCTTTGAGTTGTTGTGCGTCTGACACGCTTTTCTTCTGAGTCGATTTTTTCCTGAATTTCGTCGCCTTTGCGATTGATGCTTTTTCTGAGCTGACCGGCGAGTTTACCTCGCTGGAAGAGTCTTCTGATGACTTCAATGTTCCTCTGCTTCGGGCCTGCTTGCGACGGATCTGGTTTCGTCGAATCCGAGAGGCGGGATGAAACCCGATGGCCCGATGAGGATGCTCAAACTTCCAATGTCAACTCCATCTCTTGATTTTCGTCGACTTCTGTAATGCTGTTGGCTAAAAGCGAAAAAGCCGTCGAATTCATGATTCCAACGCCCAGGTCCCACGGTCGGCGCCAATTGACGAGGGTTAACTCGACAAATGTTCCTAGATGAAGGACTTAGGATCGGGGAGATAGGGCGTCGGATGAACTCGAAGGTAAAGTTAGTTGAAATAGGTGTGTACCGAAAGTAAACTTGGGTGTTCAACCTGGCTTGCTTTCAATCTGCCCTACACCGTCCCCTCCTGGCCCCTATATATAGGTGGCCAGGTCTCGAGGATCGGGTAGGGTCCGATACAGATTACAATATCGACATACGGTAAAGACTCGTATTCGACTATTATTACAATTGGGCCTAGCTTAAGGCCTCAGGGGTACTCACTACGAGCTCTATTAACTATACCCTGTCAATGGGGGAGCGGGAGCATTCGCAAGACTTCACCAAGCAATCAGATCAAGAAAGGTTGGTTTCTAACTTGAGGAAGACAAGACGGTCATAATCTAGCTCAAGTGGATATGCGCAAGGAAAAGGTATGTTCTTGATAGGGTTTCTTTCTACCGGTCTCATAGTATTAGTTGTGAGACCGGGTTATAGGATCGGTAGCCGTACTATCAAGAGGGGCTCTCGGTGAGTAACTTAGTCGTATTGTTCGGAGAGAGCTCAAAACCTTTGCATTCTTGGCATCATCTTTCTTGGTTCTTATTTGGCTTTTATCCATGTGAGGTTCTAGAGCTGTGGTTATTTCCATGACAAGCTCTAGCTCATCAAAAACGGATTTTGCATGAAACACTTATTGAGTTTTTGGTGTTTGGAGGTTTTACCGGTTCGTCTTTGAAGAGAGGTCAAACCTATCATCATTTGGTTTTATCCTCCCTTGTTGGACTATGATTTTCTAGCATATACTTGTAGAGCTCGTTGTTGTGATTCCAACGAGCCCAAGATCATCAAAAATGGAGTCCGGATGCTCAAGTTATGGTCGTTTTCGTATTGGTGTTGCTGCCAGTTTTTGGGTGGCCGGAGTCTCCGGCCCGAGACGCAAAGTCTCCGGCCCAACTCCGGCCTGGCACCTGATTCGTCCGTCCTGAGGCCCCCGAATGACCCCGGGGCACCGAAGACTCCGGCCTCGAAGGCCGGAGACTCCGGGGTAAGTGCCCAGCAACGGCTAGTTTTCGTGGGGGACCTACAAAAGGCCCCCTTCTTCCTCCTTGGCTGGTTGGCTTCCTATTCTCTCTCTCCTCCATTGTTGACCTTGAAGCTTGCTCTATCTCTCAATCCCTCCAATGTTTTGCTTCTTGAGGGAAAAGAGAGAGGAGATCTAGATCTATCTTTCCACCAATCAAAATCTCCTCTAAGTGGGGGAACCTATTGGATCTAGATCTTGGAGTTCGTTTGGGGTTGTTGGTTCCTTTTCTTTCTCTCATATCTCCATAGCATTAGTTGCTTGGTAGGATTTGAGTGAGAAGGATTTGAGCACTTTGTGTGCTCTTACCATTGCATTTGGTGCATCGGTTTGAGTTCTCCTCGGAGATTCGGTAAGTGGAAGTTGTGAGCTTGTTACTCTTGGGTTCTTGGAACCCTAGACGGCTTAGTGGCCTTTGTGGCATATTCTTGGGGCCTCCAATTAAGTTGTGGAGATTCCCCAACCTTTGTGGTGCCTTTGTGGCGATTCTTGGGAGCCTCCAATTAAGTTGTGGAGATTGCCCCAAGCTTGTACGGGTTCGGTGACCGCCCTCAAGTGTCCCATAGTGGATCGTGGCATCTTGCTTTGTGCGAGAGCGAGGAGAATAAGGTGAGCCTTTGTGGCGTTTGGTGTGTAGCGTGCCTCCGCATCTTGAGGTGAGCCTTTGTGGCATTTGGTGAGCATTGTGCTACCACATCTCAAGGTGAGGCCTTTGTGGTTTCGGAGTGCATTAAGCCGCCACACCTCTCCAACGGAGACTAGCTTCCTTTGAAGTGAACTTCGGGATACATCTTCGTCTCCTTCGTGCCTCGGTAACTCTTATCCGAGCTCCACTACTTATGCACTTTACATTTGTGATAGCCATCGTGCTTGAAGTTATATATCTTGCTATCACCTTGCTACTTGTCTTGCTTAGCATAAGTTGTTGGTGCACATAGGTGAGCCTAGTCTATTTAGGTTTTGTAAGCTTGACAAATTAAACGCTAGTTTATTTCCGCATTTGTACAAGCCTTTCGTAAAAGTTTTAATCGCCTATTCACCCCCCCCCTCTAGGCGACATCTGTGTCCTTTGACTTACCATATCCATATGGCGATGCAGATCGACCAATGTGTACAGTACAGCTAGCAGGTCGGCCCGGTGGGTCTGAGGAGGGAACCCTTTTATTTACAAAATTATAAACTGCTGCTAGGGTTTCACTTGCCATATAGGAGGCATGTGGGACTCACCGGTCAGAAAACGTGTTAGCATGGCTAAATCAAGAAATTAGTGCTATTTGTCGCGAACATACCTGAATAGTGGTAGTTTGTGACAAAATAAACTGTTTTGGTAGTTATCTGACACAATTGCCTCAATTGTGGTAATTTTTTGTTATTTACTCACATCTACATATCAACAAGGCTTAGTGCTAATGATCCAATTAACATTTACATAAAGTTTTTTTTTTGCTTTCTAGATACCTAGCAGTCAGCAATGTGGCTAAACCCATGAGTAACTTGTAATTGAACGGCCACCCGACGAGCTGGACTTGGAGTTCATCAGCAACCGTGCTCACCATCCATATGGCGGATGCAGATCGACCAATGTGTACAGTACAGCTAGCAGGTCGGCCCGGTGGGTCTGAGGAGGGAACCCTTTTACAAATTATAAATGCTGCTAGGGTTTCACTTGCCATATAGGACTGACAGGTGGGACTCACCGGTCAGAAAACGTGTTAGCATGGCTAAATCAAGAAATCAGTGCTGTTGTTGTGAACATGCCTGAATAGTGGTAGTTATGTGACAACACGAACTGTTTTGGTAGTTATCTGACACGATTGCCTCAATTATGGTATTTTTTTGTTATTAACTCACAACTACATAATCAACAAGGCTTAGTGCTAATGATCCAATTAACATTTACATAAAGTTTTG
>QXEO01000627.1:0-51847 GCA_007115705.1 Dactylis glomerata
AAGTAATGAACAAATTGGATCTTTTTCTAGCAAAAGGGAAAAAATAGGCTTCAAAGGACAGAATCTATAGAAGCATATTTAATTAGGACCAACGTTTCAGAGTGTGGCTTAATTAGCACGCTTTTCTTCAAAATACATAATCGATATTTCAAAGTTTTCAAAAAAATCTGCAAAAGAATGTAGATGTAGATAATGTTGTGTTCTACCAACATGCCATATTTCAACTCAAAATAATTTATAACTGGGGCTGCATAAAAATGACAAAATCTGATAGATTTGAGGTTTTAAAAAACTGCACTGTTCACTACTATAGATGTCAGATTTGGTCACTTTTGCACAGCCTTGAATATATGGTATTTCAAGTTGAAATTTTTCATGTTGGTAGAACACAATATTATATACTTCCGGGTTTAATTGAAGAATTTTTTGAATTTAAAAAAATGTATATTTTAAATTTTCCAAAAATCAACCAACATGTAGCCCGGGGTACATTTTTTGTTTCTGCTATGTTTCCTACTTACTGTCTCCATGCCACGAAGAAGTGAGTGTGGCTTTTTGTAGGATGAGATACATATAGCTTTTTTTCAAAATTCCAAATCGGTATTTTGAAATTCAAAAGAAAAATGTTGATGTAGATAATTTTTTGTTCTACGAACTACCAAATTTCAACTCAGAATATCTTATAATTGGGGCTGAACAAAAATGAAAAAATCTAACAGATTTTGAGGTTTTGAAAATCAACACTGTTCACTACTATACATGTCAGATTTTATCTTTTTACAATCTCGAATATAAGGTATTCCGAGTTGAAATTTTTACGTTGGTAGAACACAACATTATCTACAGCAACATTTAATTTCAGATATTTTTTAAACTTTAAAATGCAATTATTGAATTTTCCAAAATTTGAGCTATAATTGGTGGTTGCTATGTTTCCTACTTCCTCCATCCCGGTTTTAAGGGCATAATTTGCAAATCTCTTTGTCCTAGATGATCTATGATTGGTGGTAAGATTTGCTCTTTGTCCTCATTTAAACACCCATTAATTAATAAGAAAGTGCATGCATTGGTTGTTTGGCCTTGGAAATGCAAATATTGCTCATGCAAAGCTGCTAATTAATCACCTTAAATGCTAATATGCCTAGGAGGTGAGGATATTTTGGGATTGCATGATTTGCGAATTGTGCCCTTAAAACCGGGATGAAGGAGAGTGTACTTACTTTCTCCATATCACGAAGAAGTGATGTTCGGGACGAGTTGAATATTGTCTTTAAGGTCGTCGCAATTAAATACATTTAAGTCTTTACGATTTAACTCTGACCGCGAAGTTTAAGTGAGGTTAAAAAAACAGTTAATAGAATGTTTTAAAGGTAGTTTTGTGGGAAGTATATGCGTGTAATTCTTAAAATAGAGAAGGGGAGCTCCTGTCCATGGTATTATCATAGAGTAGGAGCTTTCTGTGCATGAGCACTTTTTGCGTTTTCTCAAAAGGAATACGTATACATTTCGATTACAAGTGTCACCGCGCGCAGCTGCCGCCGTCCTCTACTTCTACGTTTTACATGTTGAAGGCGGTGCAATCTCGTCTGATCTCCCCGCGCGGGCCGCTCTTCACCCCGACTCTCCCGAGCTTAACCATGGCCTCCTTGAACGCTTCGAAGAAGTGCGTCTGGTTCCTGGCGAAGCCCTCCACCGCCGGCCGCGACGTGGCACCGTCGTGCAGCGCCTGGTCGGAGGCGAACAGGCCGAGGCCGCCGGCGAGGTTGGCGTAGTAGGCGTTGTCGAAGACGGTGGGCGTGACGGGGTCCATGTCGACGGCGATGGTCGGGCCGACGTCCCGCGGGCACGCCGCCTTCAGCTGCCGCGCGTACGACGCCTTGTAGTACGACGGGCCCGCGCCGGCGGAGCGGTAGAGCCGGCCGGTGAAGCGCGTGCAGTGGGAGAAGCCGACGGTGTGCGCGCCCGAGAGCGCGACCATGTCCGGCACGGTTAGGTTGTTGTCGGAGAACATTGCGGCGAGGGCGTCGGGGTTCATGTCCGGATCCGGTAGCCTGCCCGCGACGTCGCTGGCCATGGAGACGAGCCCGTCCAGCCGGCCGAGCTCCACTGTCCATCGCGGGCCGGACGACTGCCACGCCACGCCATACAGACATTGTCAGAATTCAGGACAGAGCTGCGAAACATGCGTGGCAAGATTAAGACAGAGCGCATACCATGCTGACGACGTCCCTGGCGGCGAGGGCGAGGACGTCGGCGCAGGAGACCACGCCGGGGCACGCCTTCTCGACGGCGGCCTTGGCGCGCACGACGGTGTCGAAGCCGTCGCCGGCGAGGGACTCGTTGTCCGGCGCGTCCTTCTCCGCGTCATTGCTGCTGGACGCGATCATCACCGACGCGTCGCAGCCCTGCCCGGTAGACAACAGCATCATTCTCAGTTTCACTCCAGCTGACAGTATCAAATTAACAACAGCACGAGCAGTAAAAGGGACATCTTTCTCAGGTGAAACTGAAACCGAGGATTGCATGGTGACGTGGACCGGAAACGGCAACGTGGCGCCTGGTCTGCCAGCAGGGACTTCCGACAAATCTGGTCCGAATACTTTGAATTTTCATCTAACCCAGTTGACAGAGAGGTCGTGCGGTCACATGGCAGAAGCGACGGGCGCGTGATCGGGAGCCGATCGAGCATCGCCCACTGGCAATGTTGCAGCAATAATCTGCCACAGTACCTCTACCTAACCTCTCATGCTAGTAGAGTACTAGTGTAATGGTGAAATTAGCCTTAAATGGAATCAATCGATCGATTCCTGGCAAATTAATGGGGTCAGCAGTGCAGATGGAGACACTGAGACAGGGACAAGCTGCTCGTGCTGCTGAGCTGGAAAAAAGAAGAGCAAGATTGCAATGTTTTGCAGGGCTGCAAATGCAACTAGCTATAGCATCTATGCCCGAAATTCGAAGAAATCCTCTTCGTTCTTGATCGATATGAAGTTCTAAGTTCTAACAGTGACGAAATCGTGGGAGGGGAACTCTTTTCAGGGGAAATCTGAATTCAGAAGAAGCAACAATGGCGTGGATCGTTCGATCTCACCGGCTCGCACCTGGACGAAGCAGTCGTGGAAGAAGAGCCTGAGCGTGGCCGGGACGGTGACGAAGGTCTCCCTCACCTTCCTGGCCACCGCCGACCGCACGATCGACTCCACACGGGGGCACGTCGACCGGTAGTAGCCCGGTGACAGCTTCGCCTCGCCCGACGGCGCCGCCGCCACTATGGCCGCAACCAGCGCTACGGTGAGCAGGTAGCCGCGGGAACCTCTTCTCCATCGCTCCATGGCCTCGGAAGCTGCTGCCTCTGGGTGCGTTGCTTGCTTGTGTGTGTGTTGGAATTTTGTTTGCTGCGGAGAGAAGGCAGCTAGCCTCACTAGTCACTACAGTGACTGAAAGGGAGAGGATTGCCAAGTGAAAGGAAAGAAGGGCCTACTGCATATACAGTTTTCTTGCCCTTTTCTTCTAGAACTATTATACAGATGTTGATCCAATTATGGATGATGGAGGTCAGTTTTGTTTTACAGTAGATATTAATAGACACTAAATATTGCTCTTCGCTTTAGGTTATTCGCTTTGGTTAAAACAGTTGTAACCCATGTGCCAAAAAAATGTTTATTAACTTCAGTAAAAAAAAACTCATAACGAAGCTGGATCTAGTTCATGGTAACGGCACTGGTAATAGATTCCTGGAACGATGTTATTAGTGGAGTAAAATACATCACAAGTCCTATAATTATTTGGGAGGTGTCAAGTTAGTCCTACTTTTCCAAAAACGCACATCGTGGTCCTAGTTTTATTTCAACTGTGTTACGGGCGTTCCTAGCTGGGTCGTTGCCGCTTTGACCGGTCTTTGAGCCTTGCCACGTTGACAGTAGGACCCACATTAGCCTAACTGGTCGGTAGTAATTATCTAGGAACATCCTTGGAGTCCCGTGTTCTTCTTTCCTCTGCCCGCACGGCTGTTTCCCCAGTCGACCAAATCAGGACTCAGGAGCAGCAAAGCGAGCCCGACGCGCAGGACTGGCGAAGCGAGCCTGATGCAGTGCCGCCGCCGGCGGTGGCTGGACATCGGCCAGCGTGCCTAGGGGTGCTCCGCAAGGATGCCCCCAGCAGCGCTCCGACCCCGTGGTGATCCACCTCCGCAGTATGGTCAGGCCTCGAACCCTAACTCGCCATGTTTCCTGATTATCTCAATCGATCCGGATTTCTTGCAATCTTTTAGACAAGCAGTTGTATGTGATAGATATTGACTGGAATTAAGTGATGAGATTTACTTTTTGTCCACAAAATAGGATCTATGGAAGAGTAAATCCGGATCTACCACATACAACTGCTTGTCAATATCTCATCACTTAATTCCAGTCAATATCTACCACATACAACTGCTTGTCTAAAAGATTGCAAGAAATCCGGATCGATTGAGATAATCAGGAAACATGGCGAGTTAGGGTTCGAGGTCTAACCATACTACGGAGGTGGATCACCGCGGGGTCGGAGCGCTGCTGGGGGCATCCTTGCGGAGCACCCCTAGGCACGCTGGCCGACGTCCAGCCGCCGCCGGCGGCGGCACTGCATCGGGCTCGCTTCGCCAGTCCTGCGCGTCGGGCTCGCTTTGCTGCTCCTGAGTCCTGATTTGGTCGACTGGGAAACAGCCGTGCGGGCAGAGGAAAGAAGAACACGGGACTCCAAGGATGTTCCTAGATAATTACTACCGACCAGTTAGGCTAATGTGGGTCCTACTGTCAACGTGGCAAGGCTCAAAGACCGGTCAAAGCGGGCAACGACCCAGCTAGGAACGCCCGTAACACAGTTGAAATAAAACTAGGACCACGATGTGCGTTTTTGGAAAAGTAGGACTAACTTGACACCTCCCAAACAATTATAGGACCTGTGGTGTATTTTACTCTTATTAGTGAGACATCCATGCCAACTTGCCAATCATATTTGGACTTTTCAATTGCTAGTGCCAGTGTTCCTTTCTAGCCCCATCAGTTTGAAGTTGTGGTACCCCAAAACACAATCAAACCTTGGAGAGGCTGCACATGGGTTCCAACTGTTTCATCTCCTTGGATTTGGCATCGTCTGATTTCTTGGTAAGTCCGCAATCAGATCAAGGAATCATACCAGAATCAAAATGCTTATATAATTCAAACTGCATGAGGTTTACCATCATTCCAAACATTGGCTGTGATGTGTGGTGAGTAGCAGTTTTGGGCTAGCAGTGCTCCTTCTAGTTCAATCCGGTCCAGTCATTTATGTTCTTCCGAAAACTTTACAAACAAGAGAAATTTGCTTCAACTTCTCTAAGAATTTCAAGGGTCCTTGTTGTTTGACGTTGGTGGCGCTTACATTTTCAGAACTGTAGGGCGAAGCAATTGGCGCCCAGTATGCAAGCGCTGATACATATCATGGGTACTGAAACTCAGCACGGAAATTAGTAACATAGAAGGCATGTTAATGCTGCACGGGTGCTGTCTCAACTGAATTACAAAATTCTTGAAGAACAGAACAAAACATGTTTCAGCAAATCTTGTCAACCTTACAATGCAGTAGTGAAATCTAGTTGAGATGGTGGAGTAGAACAGCTAGATGCAGAAATTAGACCCTAGATGAACCCAGTTTACGCTCGAAGAGACGACGCAGCAAGTACACCTGCACAACACTGGCTGCAATAAGGGCGGCTGATTCGAAGAGTGCCTTGTGAACCGCCCTTTGCTCATGTTCTCGTTTACTGCATCACAATAGGAAAGAAAAATACTGCACCCTTAGCAAAATACGACTAGATGGTGATGTCTAATATGCACATTCAGAAGACATGTTAAATGGTATTTAAATGTTCTCAAATGAAACACGGAGAAAGACTTTGTAATGAAGGACTCTGATAAGACGTGATGTCTCACACAAAATACAAGAAGAGATATGCATTCTCATGTTCCTAATTAGTGGAGTACTCATTAGTTCCAAAAGTTCAAAACCAGCCATCCCATCTCAGGTTGGTAATGATACTGACTCTAGCTCAAGATGTTGCTTTGGCACCTTCAGATAAAATGAACCACTAGCTGAAGCTCCAAACAATGCACAAATTATTTTCATGAAGCAGGAGAATCATAAAGTGGTGTATGGTTGAGAAAAAGGACAGCAAGAGAGCCTTGCAATATTGCAATTTACTAGTAGTACTTATAAGAGAGAATGTGAGGAGAAACTTACATATCGCTTGGCGGTCCGTTTGGGCTTCTAGCCAATGCTGTTCGAACTGAATGTTGTAAAGAGCTTCATCCAACTTTGCAATTTGTTCAAACAAAGGACTAAAATGCTCTGCATTTTCCAGATGAAAGGAATCAGTACGCATGTTGGCTTGTTAGACGAGTTCAGAAAACACATGAAGCAAATCTTACCATCTTTGGCATGCTGGTCAAAATACGAGAAGTGGCCAACATGCACGTCAAAGTCTACAGTTTCATGATACGGAGACTTATTGGTGAAGCAGAAGCGGTGGACACCCCTCTTCTGAACTATGAATTCGAACTTATCACTAATCTTGGCACGAGAATCATGGACCTGATTGCCACTAGGGTCTTTCACCTGTAATAAATCAGGGCTGAATAAGCTTTGCAGAGGATGTGACTTACAAGAAATAGCTCAGTAAGTACAGAGTGTAACTAACTATGAACACAAAAACAGTTGCTGTTCCTTGCCAATGATGCAAGTACCAATCTCACAATAGTACAGTATTGGTGTAGTTTACACATGGAGAGGAAGTGGACATATGGAAAGGAATGGAAAAGAGAAAGAAGACCTTACCACTAGGTCAACACCATCCTCCGAATAATGCCAGGGCGTTTCCGCCTTGATAACAACAAATGACACATGAACAGTGTCCCCTTCATAATCAACATTGTGGGAGAAGCACTCTTCCCTATCCATCACAAAACGAATAGCCACAGCATGGTGGAGAAAAGGCAGGAGACATAGGAACAAGAAACAACCCAATCTCAAAATCCCGCCGTCCATCATCTGACTGGTAAGAGACACAAAAATCATGAAATTAGACCAAGTCCAACTAGGAATGGAGCATTACCAAATGACTGCAATGTAACAACATGGTTTCGTTCATGAAAGTTGGACTGACGCTTCTCAATTCGGAACTCTGAGAATAAAGAGCGTCGACTTGAAGAAAAACATAGCATCTGCTTCTAAAATTAACACTGGCCCAAATTTGCTCGAGTACATGACTGCAGATCAAGATTACACTAACGTACTAGCTATTGTTGATATATTAAAGGAGTGCCTCAATACAACTATTCATCATGAACAAATCAAGACCCTATTAGCTAAGGGGTGACTTAACACGTCAGCTTCAGGCCATTGCTTCCTTCACATAGTAGATGCACAAGCGCACAAGTACAGATTTCGACATCACTGCCTGTCGCACTCACCAATCCAAGTTACAAAACAAATACGCGGAACCAAGGGCAATAGTTAAACCCCATCCCCCTCTTCAAAACTAGGGCATCAGCGCAACGGGACACGCATCCCCGCTAGATCTAGACGGCTCTCCCAGAGAAGATCAGCGCGCAGCGCGAATTCTCAATCTCCACCATCAGTCCGGGCAGCGAAATGAGAAGCAAATACGCAAAAGGCGAGCCATAATTCCGGAGGAAACTAGCATGATGATCAACCGCAGAACAGGACACGGCCTAACCCGGGAAATCCCACGAATCTAGCTAGAGAGAGTGCGATTTCCTCCGAGACAAAACTCTGGTTCGAGCTTCCCCGCACGGCTGAACGATTAATCGATAGAAACGATAGGGAAACCGAATCGCGCGAAGGGGGAGACGGAGGGATGGATCATAGCTCACCTTGGGCACGGTTCCGGGGAACCTCCTCTTGTTCGTCGTGAGATCGGCGGGGAGGAGTCCGCTAGAGTGGAGAGGAGAGAAGAGGACACGGCAGCACGAGAGGTTTGCTTTGCCTTTTCGTTGGGTTTACGTGGCTTGTTCGTCTGGGCATGTTTTGGGCCTTTGTGAGAAGCGCGTGAAACCTGTGGCGGCAGGGCCCATTTACGGACGTAGGCCCAGTTCAGAATTTGGAGACCGACGTGTTCCCGGGGCGGCATAGCGCGGGAAATCCCAAATTGACTGGCCCAAAGAGATCTTCTTGCAAGTTTTTTCACCTGAGGAACTGCCGGATTTTTTGCGGTTTTCTCCCTCTGTTCGTTTTGGTTAGGTTTTCTTCATACGTTTCTTTCTATTTTATTCTTTTTATTTTCTATTTTTCTTTTTTGTATAAAAAATATTTATGTTTTGCAAAAAATACTCACTCTAGCCAATTAATTTGGGCCGGAGGGAGTAATAGATTTTCTTGTTTAATTACGGCAAATGTTAGTATAAAAATCACTCAAATAAAATAAAAAATCATGCAAATAACATTTATTTTAAAATTATTTTTCAAATAATATAAATGTAAATGTTGAAAATCATTCAGATAAGTTAAATGTTCATATCGGATACCGTTTATCAAAATAAGAATATCTTTTGCTTCCTAATTCATCAAAGATTACTACTCACTCCGATCCATATTACTCTTCGCTAATATAAATGTATCTATCACTAAAATGTGTCTTGATACATCCGTATCAGCGAAGAGTATTATGGGTCGGAGGGAGTATGTTTTTCTTTATTAGGGTCTCTCTCTTAGATCTCTTTTTCTTTTGCTTAGGCTCAGGCAAGGTAGTGGACAAGTTTATTGTGATTTTGAGCAAATAGAATTGCTTGACTTCTTCAATTAAGTTCAACTTCAAACTTATAGAAATTTTGCAAGAAAAAACATAGACTCTTCCATTGAAGAAAAATCATTCAAAAAACATAAATTTTCTTATTGGAAATAATGAAACAAAAAGTAAATAAAGAACGTTGTTGGGGCTGGATGTGGCGGCATCTCGCAGCCGCCCCACCTTGTCACTTCTCTTTGTCATGTTCGCTACAACAACTGGCTTATTGATGTTCTATTATTTTTTGACAAAGGAAATATGTTATCATCAAACAATGGTGTTCTATATTGATCAAGGCTCCTTCGGCGGCCTCGGAGCCAGAGGTATGTTTTTTGATGTGTTTAGTTGGCTGGTGTTGTGTGGATGGCGGATCTCCTCAATTGTGCGGTTTTTTGGTCCGATTTTTTTCTGATAAATATGGCATTGTATGGTTTTTAAACCCAGTTTCCATTGTAAACTGAGTCAACTCTGTGCATAGCATTCTATTGGTTAAACTAAAAAAAGCAACGGTGCTCTATTATTGGTCGTTCTGTTTAATCTGATCATTAGCATATTGCCGAAAACGAATCCACGTTCTGCTTGAAACTGATGTGTGACCCACTGACCTGAGCCTCCGAACTAGTTTGAGAAAAAAATACCGATATGCCAGTACGTAGAACCAGTCCATCATCAGTATGCAACTTGTGCTGCATACTAAAAAGTATGACAGCTGGCCGGAAACCTACCCTACCGACGATCCCCATTTCAGATTGCACCTTAAAGTCCACCATAGTAAGAGTGAACAGCTCTATCGAGGAGGAAGATGTTAGATGTATATTTGTATATTGTAGTTTCTCTACCTGTTAGGGGGTTTCTAGCATATTTGCACATCTGTACATGTATATATATGTGGACTTTGGCCCCTATGGAATACAACTTGTCTATTCCTAACGTGGTATCAGAGCAAGCAGCTGCGCACGGCGGACCGCAGTGCGAAGAGAGTCAAGCTGACGCCAGATAGCAGCACTCTGGGTGTAGAACTCATCAATAGTAGACTCACCCTGCTGAAGAGTATGCTCCTGACGAACCACAGACAGATAAAGAGCATCCCCGGATGGCTGATAGCGCTGACGAAGATGAGTCCACATGTCAGCAACAGTAGGAATACCCATAAACTCAGAGGCAAACTGTGGTAGAACACTGGAAGTGAGAACAGCTGCAGCACGAGCATCCTCATCCATCCACTGAGTGTAGACTGTTAGGTCTAGCCGATAGGTCTCAAGGGTAGTGGAGTACTGCTGAAAACGCAGATCATATGCAGCAACAACACTTCTATCAGCACTCTCAGCAGCATTCTTCTCAGCCTGAGTAGCTTCAGCACCAAGAGCAGGTGGAGTCAGCAAAATAGAAGCCAGAGGAGGAGTGGGGCACGGCGGACAGGAGACTTCGCCGGAGAGCACACCCCACAGACGGAGACCGCGCATGTGAACACGCATAAAGGCGGTGAAATCAGGATAATTTGTGCCATCAAAAATCACCGGGTAGCGAGAAATCGCAACATAGCCCGATGAAGAAGACATCTTTCTCTTTTTTTTGTGCACGGAGCAGTCAACAGGCGACGGATCTCAGGAGCAATCGATCTCAGCAGGAGGTGGCCGGACCGAGACACAATCTCAGCAGGAGCGGCCTAATCAGGAGGCAGCGGCCGGCTGGGATGCTGGGACTCGATCGATCGGCCTAAGCAGGAGGCAGCAGGCGGCTGGGCCTCGATCTCCTGCTGGGCGCCCTGGAGAAACTTCGGGCGACGAGCGAGGCAGGACCGGCGGGCCCGATTCCCTGCAGGCGATGGGGCTACCAATCGGGGCGGGGACGGGGTGCGCCTGGGAGACCTCGGGGCCAGGGGAACGGACACCGCACGAGGCTGGGACGGGGGCGGTCGATCGGGATCGAACGAGGCCGGGATGGGGGCGGCCGATCGGGATCGAACGAGGCCGGGACGGGGCGGCCGATCGGGATCGAGCGAACGACGAGTCGGGGCAGCTGGTGACGAGCGAGGCCAGATCGGGCCGACCAGGGGCGGCCTCCAGCAGCTGCAGATCGGGACCAGGGGCGACGAGCGAGGCCAGATCGGGCCAGTGGGAACAACCTTCAGATCAACAAGATCTGATGAAGGAGATCGGAAGAAGCCAAAGACGGCAACTGCGGCCAGGACAGGAACCAGCAAAAGAGAGGCCGGGGCGAACTCGCGGCGACGGTCACGAGAAAACCCGCTCTGATACCATGTTACTCAAGAAAACCAGCACCACGGAGGCGAGTCTCCTTAGCCCGGAGCTCAGATAGCACCTCAGAAATCAGAACACGGCCACGAGCAAGCAGCTGCGTGGTGTTCTTGCTGAGCAAGGCACTCTTGCTCAGTTCTCCTGTTCGGGCGCCCATGCTTAGAATGACGTTGCTGAGCATAAGCACCATCATCTTCTTGAGACCACTCGTGCCATGATGATTGCTTCTTCTCTTCCGCCGCATTTTTGGGCTGAGGCTGTCTCTACATCAGTTTATCTCATTAACATTTAGCCTTCTGCCGCCTTATAAGGTGGCATTCCTCTCGAGCGTCTCTCCGGTCGTTCTCCTGATTACTCAACGCTTCATTTGTTTGGTTGCGTTTGCTATGTTCTCCTTGCCCCTCGCGAACGCACCAAACTAACTGCTCAGTCTGTTGAGTGCGTTTTTCTTGGATACAGTGATGAGCATAAGGGCTATCGGTGTTGGGATCTTGTTGGTCATCGGATGCGCATCTCTCGTGATGTCACGTTTGATGAGACGCGTCCTTTCTATCCTCGCCCCACTTCCTCGACCTACCCGGTAGAGGATATATCTTTTCTACTTTTTCCTGACACACCTCCTTCTGTTCCTATTGATCCTCCTTTAGGACCCATTATTGCCGATGCCTCACCTTCGAACGTGTCGTCCTCCTCATCACCTGATTCCCCTCCTTCCTCTTCTGACATCCCATCCACCTCTCCGTTGTCTCCTTTTCCCTTTCATTATTCTCGGCGTTCTACTGTTCCGGACACTCCTCCTGATGTCCCTTCTTCCTCTTCTTCTGATGAGTCTTCCTCTTCTGATGAGATTCCCTCTCCTCTTCCTGCTCGTCAGCGTCGTCCACCTGATCGTTACTCTCCTAGTCAGTACGGTCTTTTAGTTGCCCTCGAGCCAACTTCTTATCGGGATGCTGAGCGTCATCCCAAATGGCAGCTTGCCATGGCCGAGGAGATTGCTGCGCTTGAGCACACTGGCACTTGGGATATTGTTTCTCCTCCTCCCGGTGTTCATCCCATCACGTGCAAGTGGGTCTACAAAATTAATACCCGCTCTGATGGATCTCTTGAGCGCTATAAAGCGCATCTTATGGCTCATGGTTTTCAGCAGGAGCAGGGCCATGACTATGATGAGACTTTTGCTCCTGTAGCTCATATGACCACTGTGCGCACTCTTCTTACTGTCACCTCTGTTTGCCACTAATGCTCCTAGTTGATGTGGAGCTTGGCAGTCCTTGTGCGTGGTGAATAACTAGCCCGTTGGGAACCCCAAGAGGAAGGTGTGATGAGTATAGCAGCTGGTTTTCCCTCAGTTAAGAAACCAACGTTTATCGTTCTTGGAGAGGAGAGACAAACGACTGAAGGTGATGCTTGCTAGCTTGCGACAGCTTCGGACAATTTATATATGGCGCCTCGTCCAAGCTTTGCTTGCTAGCTGCAACGCGGAACCTGCACACAACACAACCAAGTACTTCGTTCCCAACTTGCGATGAGGTTGTCAATCTCACCGGTTTGCTTGAAACAAAGGTTATGAGCGTATCGAGTGGAAAACAATAGAGTATGCGAGTAAAGTAAACAGTGCGAGTAAAGTAAACAGGTGATAGCAATATGATGGAAATAGGACCGGGATCCACAGTTCACTAGTGGTGTCTCTCCATAAGATAAATAACACATGCTGGGTAAACAAATTACAGTTGGACAATTGATAGAATAAAGATAAACATGATATGTCAAGAAGATCACTATGAGATTTACTCTGGGCATTACAACAAAATACATAGACCACCATCCAACTGCATCTATGACTAATAATCCACTTGTGGCGAATCAATCCGAGAACTCCACAAGTATTAAGTTGCGAACAACAGATAATTGCATTAAGCAAAGTGTGTAATGTAAACAAAGCGTATGCCCTTGAGCATATGAATGTTGTTTTCTCCCTAGTAGCAACAGCACATCTACAACCTTAGAGGTTTCTGTCACTCCCCCAGGTTAAATAGAGGCATGAACCCACTATCGAGCATAAATATCCCCTCTTGGAGTCACTAGCAACTACTCAGCCAAGATAGCTACTAACAACGGAGAGCATGCAAGATCATAAACAACATAGAGATAACAAAAGATAATATTCAGTACAGCAACTCAATCATAAACACCAATATTCATCGGATCCCAACAAACCAAACATGTAGAATTACATAACGGTGATCTCAATCATGTAGGGCAGCTCATGAGATCTAAACATGAAGCACATGGTGGGGAAGACAACCATCTAGCTACTGCTATGGACCCATGGTCCAAGGTAGACTACTCACTCATCGCTCCGGAGGCAAGCATGGCGATGAAGAAGACCTCCGGTGGCGATTCCCCTCTCCGGCAGGGTGCCGGGAAGAGCTTCTGGACCCTCCCGATCTTCGGGTCGACGGCGGCGGCGGATCGCGATGTGTTCTGGAAAAGTGATCGGGTCCTTAGGTTTTTTCCGTCGGGGGGTCTTTATAGGCGAAAGGGCGATGTCAGAGGAGGAGCCAGGCTCCCTCACGCCAGGGTGGCGTGGCCCAGGGCCTGGCCGCGCCAGCCCTGTGTGTGGGGCCCTGGTGGCCCCCCTCCTACTCTCCTTTGGATCTCTGGAAGCTGCCAGGTAAAATAAGACTTCAGGAACTTGTTTCGTCCAATTCCGAGAATATTTCCTATGTATCACTTCCGAAACACAAAAATAGCAGAAAATAGGGAACTGGCACTGTGGCAACTCGTTAATAGGTTAGTTCCGAAAAATGCATAAAAGTGCCACGAAGTGTAACGAAACATTAGGCAAATGGTGTAAAAACAAGCATGGAGCATCAAAAATTATAGATACGTTGGAGACGTATCAAGCATCCCCAAGCTTAACTCCTGCTCGTCCTCGAGTAGGTAAGTGATAACAAAAGAATAATTTTTGAGGTGACATGCACCTACACAATCTTGATCATATATGTAAGCATTTGTGAGCTGGGATCATAAGAACTTAAAACATGGGCATGAAGATATAATCTTGACAATAAGAACTTAGCAACCATGTTGTAAACATGCAAATGAACACAAACAAAAGATCATGAAAATGAAACAATGAAAGTCAAACGTGTGTTCAAATCATAAGGAAAAACATACAAATGGTTTTCAGCTTGTCCTTCAAAGAGAGCAAAACATAAATGCATAGGACACCTTCAAGTTTAAGAGGGCGACTAGATACAAATAATTTGAGAACAAGTGAAACCAACAATATGAATCAATCAATGAACTTTGGGACAATGCATATCACACTAAGAATGACAACTATGCTCTCTTAATGGTGCATAAAGAAAGAAGGTGGTGACTCAACATAAAAGTAGAAGAAAGGCCCTTCGCAGAGGGAAGCAGTGATTGCAAGTTTTATAACCTTCAAAAATTATGGTACTTACCGGCTTTGAGCTCTCATTGCCCCCATCATAAGCATCTTGAATGGTTAAAGTTAATGTGAGAACAATTATGATGCATATGCTTGACAAATCATAAGTTGAAAACCTCGTGCCCCGTGAATACGAGTACCCAAACCTCATGCTACTTTACTTAGAGTCCCAAGCAAGTCTCTTGTCATTGTAAATATATGCATATCACTGAGAACCGCCAATGGGGTACCTCCGTGCCCGATGACATGGAACAAGCCCACACCAAAATGACAGGACAAGCAGACAATGAACACCTCGACATCTCTTTTATTTGCCTTTTGTATACCTTTTTATTGTGAGATGCGTCGTCGAATGTTCACCATGGGTATGCTGCAAATTTCCACCATGAATTATGCATGGCTTAGATTAGCGGCCCGGCGTTTCCCTAACACATATACAAACTCCATGATCCCCACAAGATTCCCAATTCATTTCACACCGCGGGCATCCATAAACAAAAGATCACGATATCAACTCAAATAAGAAGTGCAATGTTGAAAGCTTGCCCATGACTGCATGGCTGGGCTAGTCTCCAACTTACAACTTGCAAGCATAACAACTCAACATAAGAGACCACAATGTCAAATTTTTAAGAACAGGAAAAAGTAAAGTGTGCCTTCCGGTTCGTGAGAGCTTTACTGACCGAATTTCGCATAACACTGGTAAGAGTTTAATTTGAAGAGAAAATAAAAGCAAGTCAAATTTACTTGGAATAGCAAATTGCTAGTAGGTATGTATGGTGGACACTTTGGAAAACTTTGGCTTTTAGGAGTTGGATGCACGAGTAGAGCTCATACTCAGTACAAGGCGAGGGCTAGCAAAAGACTCGGAGCGACCAACTAAGAGAGCAATAATGGCCATAATCATGCAAAGCGACATTAAAAGAAGCATAAGATGGCATCAAAAGTCAAAAACTAAATGATCATAGAGGCTATTGGCGACTTTATAAGAGTCTAACATGTGTGAGCATGCGCCAAGTCAACCCAAATAAAGCATCAAGGAGAAAACCAAAATAATGCTTCCATACAATAAAAACAACACATGATTTTTTCAAAGGCTCATTAAGCAATCTCAGTTATTTGAGACAAGTCATGCTACAGCAAAACCACTAAGCATACTATCAAAAAGACATCAAGCATGACATGAAAAAGCCTAAGCCGCAGTCTATACAAGCTCCTTCTTGTACCACTATTTTCCACAAAGCTTTTTCTCTTTTCCAACACCATTTGAAATTTTTAAAGACACCTCTTTTGATGAAAACCAATAAAGATCAGAGGCAAAAATAAAGCTTGATGAAAAGATATGACAAGGTCTGAACGCAAATCAAGGCGAAAACGAAAACCAAAAGCAGCAGCAGAAAAAGAAGAACACTCGATTTTTAATAAGAGTGAAAACTAGAGCGTTCTTGGCAAATGAAAACAAGGCAATTTCTCCAAAGGAAATTTGTTGGGGTCCAACCATTTATTGCAGCAAACAAACAAACTAAACTAACTAAGAAAACTAAAACAACTGACACTCCATGAAAAACACATAGTGCATGAAGCAATAAAAATATAGCGTCTTGAAAGGTGACCTGATTTTTGCCGATGAAGAAGGGGTGCCTCGGGGGGCATCCCCAAGCTTTGACGCTTGTACTTCTTGGATATTTCATGGCGTGATGCATGGGCATCCCCAAGCTTGAGCTTTTGTCCATTCTTCAACTCATCTCATCATTCTCCAATCCCTACACTTGAAAACTTCCTTCATACAAAACTAAACACAATTCTATTAGCAACATTAGTGCAAGCATAACATATAATCAACCTCTTTTTGCTTCAGGTTTCAACTCAAAACCACCACATATATAGTAAATACTAGTGTATCAACCTCCTAAAAAGTTCCGTGATCAAAAGAACTCAAAAGAAAGCGATAAAGTGGCAAACACAAATATTGGCAGAAATCTGTCAAAACAGAACAGCTGACAAAGGTCGAATTTTTGAGGGGTTTTCTGTTGCTCAAATCAAAAAGTGTTCAACTAACAAAAGTTTGGATATAACCTGGGGCATATGCACAAGAAATCGCAGGTCCAAAAGATATACAGAGAATTTATACGAATGTTTACGGTGCAGCACCGAAAACAGTTTCAGGAGAGCAACATCCCCAAATCTTTACCTCACTCGAATTAGAGGCTTCTCTTGGCACAAAAACGAAATAAACAAGATAAGGAGCGGTCATTACAGTAGTAATGACTTCCAAGACTCAAATAAAAGAAAAAGTACTGAAAATAAAAACATTGGGTTATCTCCCAAGAGTGCTTTTCTTTAACACCTTTGAGCTAGGCGCAGAAAATTGCGAATCAAGTAACATCAAGTGATGAAGCATCAAGCTCATAATTTGCTCTAAGAATAGAGTCAAAAAATAATTTCTTTCTTTTCCTAGGGAAGTGTTTCATACCTTTCTTGAGTGGAAATTGATATTTGATAGTGCCTTCCCTCATATCAATGATGGCACCTACAGTTCGAAGAAAGGGTCTTCCCAAAATAATAGGACATGAAGCATGGCATTCAACGTCCATAACAAGAAAGTCAACGGGAACAAGGTTATTGTTAACCACAATAAGAACATCATTAATTCTTCCCAAAGGTTTCTTCTAAGCAACATCAGCAATAGGAACATCAAAATAACATTTTTCAAGCGGTGGTAAATCAAGCATGTCATAAATCTTTCTAGGCATGATAGAAATACTAGCACCTAGATCACATAAAGCATGGCAATCATAACCATTAACATGCATATCAATGATGGGTTCCCAACCATCTTCTAACTTCTTGGGAACAGAAGCTTTTTGCTGCAACTTTTCATCCCTAGTTTTTATGAGAGCATTGGTAATATGCTTAGTAAAAGCAATATTTAAAGAACTAGCATTGGGAGTCAAAGCAAGCTTTTGCAAGAACAAAATTACTTCAGATATATTGCAGCAATCAACATCAAAATCATTAAAAGAAGTAGAGCTATCATCTCCCACACTCCGAAAAATTTCAGCACTCTTTTGAGAAAAAGTTTTGGCAGTTTTAGGCTTTTTAACACAAGGAGTGGGAGTTTTCTCTACCCCAATCAAAGTAAGAGGATTGCTAGCATTAGGAGCAACGTCATTAGAGGTAGTAATGGTACATACCTTCATCTCTCTAGCCATCTCATCTTCTCTTTCCCACCTGGCATGCAATTCCGCTAACAATCTAATATTTTCATCAATTCCAACTTGAATAGCATTAGCGGTAGCAAAAACATTGTTCTCTTTCGCATCATTAGGCAACACTTTTAATTTCAGAAGTTCAACATCATGAGCAAGGCTATCAACTTTAGAAGCAAGAATATCAATTTTGCCTAACTTTTCCTCAACAGACTTGTTAAAAGCAGTTTGCTTACCGATGAAGTCCTTAAGCATTACCTCAAGCTCGGAGGGCGCGGCCCTAGTGTTGTTGTAGGAATTACCATAAGAGTTACCATAACCATTACTATAAGGATACGGCCTATAATTGTTACTAGCAAAATTGTTCCTATAAGCATTGTTGTTAAAATTATTGTTTCTAATGAAATTCACATCAACATGCTCTTCTTGAGCAACCAGAGAGGCCAAAGGAACATTATTAGGATCAACATGAGTCCTATCATTAGCAAGCATAGCCATAATGGTATCAATCTTATCATTCAAGGAAGAGGTTTCCTCAACAGAATTTACCTTCTTACCTTGTGGAGCTCTCTCGGTGTGCCATTCAGAATAATTTACCATCATGTTGTCGAGTAGCTTTGTTGCGGTGCCCAAGGTAAGGGACATAAATGTGCCTCCAGCAGCTAAATCAAGTAGGTTCCTTGAAGAAAAATTTAGTCCTGCATAATTTTTTTGGATAATCATCCAAGTAGTCAGTCCATGAGTGGGGCAATTCTTTATCATAGATTTCATTCTTTCCCAAGCTTGAGCAACATGTTCATTATCAAACTGAGTAAACTTCATAATATTGCTATGCAAGGATATAATCTTAGCAGGAGGATAGTATCTACCAATAAAAGCATCCTTACACTTAGCCCATGAATCAATACTATTCTTAGTCAAAGACAGCAACCAATCTTTAGCTTTTCCTCTCAAAGAAAAAGGAAACAACTTGAGCTTAATAATATCACTATCAACATCCTTATATTTCTGCTTCTCACATAGCTCAACAAAATTGTTGAGATGAGCTGCAGCATCTTCAGTACTAGCACCAGAAAATTGCTCTTTCATAACAAGGTTCAACAAAGCAGGCTTAATCTCATAAAAGTTTGCAGCAGTAGCAGGTGGTGCAATAGGAGTGCAGATAAAATCACTATTGTTTGTGCTAGTAAAGTCACACAACTTGGTGTTTTCAGGATTGGCCATTTCAGCAAAATGAAAGTAAACAAGTAAAAACAACTACCAAGGATTCTAATTTTTTTGGGTTTTTGATATAAAACGATGCAGGTAAAATAAATAAAGTAAAGCAAAACAATAAAACAAAGTAAAGGATGTGCGTGCAAAAACTTCCCTCGCAGAAGTCTTCTACTTCCTTCCCGGCAACGGCGCCAAAAAAACAGCAGATGCTCCTAGTTGATGTCGAGCTTGGCAGTCCTTGTGCGTGGTGAATAACCAGCCCGTTGGGAACCCCATGAGGAAGGTGTGATAAGTATAGCAGCTGGTTTTCCCTCAGTTAAGAAACCAAGGTTTATCGTTCTTGGAGAGGAGAGACAAACGACTGAAGGTGATGCTTGCTAGCTTGCGACAGCTTCGGACAATTTATATATGGTGCCTCGTCCAAGCTTTGCTTGCTAGCTGCAACGCGGAACATGCACACAACACAACCAAGTACTTCGTTCCCAACTTGCGATGAGGTTGTCAATCTCACCGGTTTGCTTGAAACAAAGGTTATGAGCGTATCGAGTGGAAAACAATAGAGTATGCGAGTAAAGTAAACAGTGCGAGTAAAGTAAACAGGTGATAGCAATATGATGGAAATAGGACCGGGATCCACAGTTCACTAGTGGTGTCTCTCCATAAGATAAATAACACATGCTGGGTAAACAAATTACAGTTGGGCAATTGATAGAATAAAGATAAACGTGATATGTCAAGAAGATCACTATGAGATTTACTCTGGGCGTTACAACAAAATACATAGACCGCCATCCAACTGCATCTATGACTAATAATCCACTTGTGGTGAATCAATCCGAGAACTCCACAAGTATTAAGTTGCGAACAACAGATAATTGCATTAAGCAAAGTGTGTAATGTAAACAAAGCATATGCCCTTGAGCATATGAATGTTGTTTTCTCCCTAGTAGCAACAACACATCTACAACCTTAGAGGTTTCTGTCACTCCCCCAGGTTAAATAGAGGCATGAACCCACTATCGAGCATAAATACCCCCTCTTGGAGTCACTAGCAACTACTCGGCCAAGATAGCTACTAACAACGGAGAGCATGCAAGATCATAAACAACATAGAGATAACAAAAGATAATATTTAGTACAGCAACTCAATCATAAACACCAATATTCATCGGATCCCAACAAACCAAACATGTAGAATTACATAACGGTGATCTCAATCATGTAGGGCAGCTCATGAGATCTAAACATGAAGCACATGGTGGAGAAGACAACCATCTAGCTGCTGCTATGGACCCATGGTCCAAGGTAGACTACTCACTCATCGCTCCGGAGGCAAGCATGGCGATGAAGAAGACCTCCGGTGGCGATTCCCCTCTCCGGCAGTGTGCCGGGAAGAGCTTCTGGACCCTCCCGATCTTTGGGTCGACGGTGGCGGCGGATCGCGATGTGTTCTGGAAAAGTGATCGGGTCCTTAGGTTTTTTCTGTCGGGGGGTCTTTATAGGCGAAGGGGCGATGTCAGAGGAGGAGCCAGGCTCCCTCACGCCAGGGTGGCACGGCCCAAGGCCTGGCCGCGCTAGCCCTATGTGTGGGGCCCTGGTGGCGCCCCTCCTACTCTCCTTCGGATCTCTCGAAGTTTCCGGGTAAAATAAGACTTCAGGAACTTGTTTCGTCCAATTCTGAGAATATTTCCTGTGTATCACTTCTGAAACACAAAAACAGCAAAAAACAGGGAACTGACACTGTGGCAACTCGTTAATAGGTTAGTTCTGGAAAATGCATAAAAGTGCCACGAAGTGTAACGAAACATTAGGCAAATGGTGTAAAAACAAGCATGGAGCATCAAAAATTATAAATACGTTGGAGACGTATCAGCCACTGGTCTGTGTCTCAGCTTGATGTTCAGAACGCCTTTCTCAATGGTGAGCTGCATGAGGAGGTTTATATGCAGCCTCCTCCGGGGTATTCTATTCCTGATGGGATGGTCTGCCGTCTTTGGCGCTCTCTTTATGGCCTGAAATAGGCCCCTCGCACCTGGTTTGAGCATTTCGCTTCTGTGGTGGCTGCTGCTAGTTTCTCCCCTAGCGCTCATGATCCTGCGCTGTTTGTTCATATTTCTCCTTGTGAACGCACTCTTCTTCTACTCTATGTTGATGATATGATCATCACTGGTGATGATTCTGAGTATATTGCCTTTGTTAAGGCCCGTCTTCGTGATCAGTTTCTTATAACTGATCTTGGTCCTCTTTGTTACTTTCTTGGGATTGAGGTTTCCTCCACTTCTAATGGTTTTTATATCTCCCAGGAAAAGTATATCCAGGATCTTCTTGCTCGTGCTGCTCTTGGGGATGAGCGCACTGTTGAGACTCCTATGGAGCTCAATGTTCAGCTTCGTGCCAGTGACGGTGATCCTCTTTCTGACCCGACACATTATCGTCATCTTGTTGGGAGTCTTGTCTATCTTGCTGTCACTCGTCCCGATATCTCTTATCCTGTTCATATTCTGAGTCAGTTTATCTCAGCTCCTACCACTGTTCACTATAGTCATCTCCTCCGTGTTCTGCACTACCTTCATGGCATGATCACTCATTGTCTTTTCTTCCCTCATTCCAGCTCTCTCCAGCTTCAGGCCTACTCAGATGCTACGTGGGCGAGCGATCCTATGGATCGTCGTTCGCTTTCTGCTTACTGTGTGTTTCTTGGTGGTTCGCTTATTGCATGGAAGATGAAGAAACAGACCACAGTTTCCCGTTCAAGTGTAGAGGCTGAGTTGCGAGCTATGGCCTTGTTGACTACTGAGGTGACTGATACGTCTCCAACGTATCCATAATTTTTGATGCTCCATGCTTGTTTTTACACCATTTGCTTAGTGTTTCGTTACACTTCGTGGCATTTTTATGCATTTTCCGGAACTAACCTATTAACGAGATGCCACAGTGCCAGTTCCCTGTTTTCTGTTGTTTTTGTGTTTCAGAAAAGTTACACAGGAAATATTCTCGGAATTGGACGAAACAAAAGCCAGACGTCCAGATATTTACCAAAGCTTCCAGAGAACCGAAGAGGAGACAGAGAGGAGCAACTGGTAGTCCACACCACCAGGGGGCGCGGCCTGGGGCTGGCCCGCGCCCCCCCCCTATGGTGAGCCCCACCAGGGCCACAATCTGACGCTGCCCCTTCGCCTATAAAGACCCCCCGACGGGAAAAACCTAAATACCCTATCACTTTTCTAGAATACATCGCGATCCGCCGCCACCGTCGACCCGAAGATCAGGAGGGTCCAGAAGCTCTTCCTGGCACCCTGCCGTAGAGGGGAATCGCCACCGGAGGTCTTCTTCATCGCCATGCTTGCCTCCGGCGTGATGAGTGAGTAGTCTACCTTGGACTATGGGTCCATAGCAGTAGCTAGTTGGTTGTCTTCTCCACCATGTGCTTCATGTTTAGATCTCGTGAGCAGCTTTACATGATCGAGATCACCATTATGTAATTCTACATGTTGTGTTTGTTGGGATCCGATGAATATTGGTGTTATGATTGAGTTGATATACTGAATTTTATCTTATGTTATCTCTATGTTGTTT
Organism: Dactylis glomerata; assembly: GCA_007115705.1. Taxonomy (NCBI): domain Eukaryota; kingdom Viridiplantae; phylum Streptophyta; class Magnoliopsida; order Poales; family Poaceae; genus Dactylis; species Dactylis glomerata. The sequence goes on from QXEO01000627.1 coordinate 22,534, forward strand.
ATGATCTTGCATGCTCTCCGTTGTTAGTAGCTATCTTGGCCGAGTAGTTGCGAGTGACTCCAAGAGGGGGTATTTATGCTCGATAGTGGGTTCATGCCTCTATTTAATCTGGGGGAGTGACAGAAACCTCTAAGGTTGTAGATGTGCTGTTGCTACTAGGGGGAAAACAACATTCATATGCTCAAGGGCATATGCTTTGTTTGCATTACACACTTTGCTTAATGCAGTTACCTGTTGTTCGCAACTTAATACTTGTGGAGTTCTCGGATTGATTCGCCACAAGTGGATTATTAGTTATAGATGCAGTTGGATGGTGGTCTATGTATCTTGTTGTAATGCCCAGAGTAAATCTCATAGTGATCCTCTCGACATATCACGTTGTCTTTATTCTATCAATTGCCCAACTGTAATTTGTTTACCCAGCATGTGTTATTTTATCTTATGGAGAGACACCACTAGTGAACTGTGGACCCCGGTCCTATTTCCTTTATATTGCTATCACCTGTTTACTTTACTCGCACTGTTTACTTTACTCGCAGACTACTATTGCTTTCCACTCAATACACTCATTCCTTTATTTCAAGCAAACCGGTGAGATTGACAACCTCATCGTAAGTTGGGAACAAAGTATTTGATTGTGTTGTGTGCAGGTTCCACGTTGCCGCTCGCAAAGCAAAGCTCGGATGAGGCGCCCTATAAATTGTCCGGAGCTGTCGCGAAGCTAGTGGGCATCACCTTCAATCGTATTGGCTTTTTCCTACTGGATTGACTACCTTGGTTTCATAACTGAGGAAAAACTTATTGCTATATTCATCAAACCTTCTCTTGGCGTTTCCAACTGGCCGGTCATTTACTACACATTCCCACGTCAACTTGGCACCAGAAGTTTTCTGTCGCCATTGCCGGGGATTGAAGAAGAAGCTCCCACATCATCATCACCGCGCCATCAACAAGTTTTCTGGCACCGTTGTCGGGGAAAAAGAAGACTTCTCCAAGGGGAGTTTCGCACGCACATCCTTTACTTTGTTTTAAGTTTTGCTTTACTTTATTTTTACTTGCATCATTTTATCAAAAACCCAAAAAATAGTATCCTTTGTAGTTGTTTATTGGGATTTCTATTTTCGTGCCCTCAGGTCGTTAGTTGTACTCAGTTTTCCCCAGCTCGTTAGTTTTTCCTCAGTTTTCCCCAAGCCGTTGTCTGAAACCCTCAGAAGGAGCTCGGACGGGAGGATTTCCGTTTAGTTGACAGTTCCGTGCTGACGTGTGGGGCCGCGTCGTGTGGGGCCGCGTCGCGTGGGGCTGGTAGAAAGGGACCGCGTGGGACAGGACGAGACCGCGTTTGGTTGTACGTGAGAGCTCGGTTCTGTCTCTCTCAGGCCAAATTGGCATTGCCTTTTAAGAGCGCCTTTTCAGAGCGCCTTTTTTCCCTCTCTCTGTGTAACAGTTCTCTCTCTTTTCACCAAATTAGTATCAAATCTAGAGAAGCTTCTATTTCTGTCTTTCTTCAATGATTGTTGCCTTTTGGCCCTCGTTTTTTGTCCAATATGGTAACAAATCTAGTAGGAAATCTAGAAGCCAGTATAGGATAAATTCACAGCAGCATAATAAATCTAGAAAACTAAGTATAATACATAAACTGCATACAGCAGCCAAAAGCAGCCAATAACGATGTTAATGTTCACGATAAACTAAGCTGAAAATAATACAAGACGCAATGTATGCCCAACATGAAGATTAGGATACCCAGGATGAATGAATCTGTTCTTCATTCATCATATATATATTCATCGCTCCATTTTCTGGTCCGAAAGAAATATTCATTGAACTCCTTCCGTCTGCAGTGTGCAGCCAATACATCCTCCAAACGGTATGGCCTTTGTTCATCTTTCAGACCGTACTTTCCTAATCTATCCACACGTAGTGGCCACTCATTCCAGGCGTTCATATCATCAAAGTACTCTCTATACCCTTAGTTGTATGGGGTACTGCAATGCATAGAATGGTGCTCGATCGAAAATCTTCCTTCTCCCCAAACTTCATCTATACCCTTAGTTGGAGTGCTCTCATCGACCCAAGCAATTTCTGCCGGGTAATATGTGGAAACGAAGAGCATAGTCGGGGACTTCATTACAGTGACTGACTCCAGAATAGCAGATGGCATCTGCGCCTGAAATATAGTATTCGATGTCTTTGTGAGTGGGTTCAGAAGCCGTATCTTGTGCGGCTGGTTCTTTTGGGCAAGCACGATGATGCCACGGCAAAAGCTGACGAAGTAGTATCTAAAATATATGGGATTGATGAAGATAACATTCAGCACTAAGATGTTTACGATTGAAAATAAAAGGATTAACTCTATAGATATGGAGGAATTTGAACCTTGCATGAACTTCCATTAGATCGATGGTGACGTAGCGGGATGTGCGGAGGTGGAGGAAGGAGAACTCAGCGGCGCGTGGAAGGGCGTGCTCTACCATGATTCATTCGTGCAGGTGCACGTCGGGCTCAGGTAAATCTGAGCGCCAATTAGTACAAACTCGCCTCAAAGCAGAGTAGGTGTCCACGTACTCCTCGTTCGCCAGTAAGCAGGCGCCGATCTTGTGAAGTGGTCCGTCAGCCCTGAGAGAGGCCCAGTTCACGGAGGCGCCGCGCCTAGATGCGCCGCCCTCGGAGGCGACGGGCTCGGCGGCGACGGCCTCGGATGCGACGGGCTCTGCAGCGACGGGCTCGGATGCGACGGGCTCGGGGGCGACGGCCGCCAGCGCATTCTTCTTCTCCATCGCCGGCAGGGGAGGGCGCGTAGGGCGGCTGGGGTTTTTTTGAGAAGGTGATGGGACGTGAGAGGCGTGGTTGCGTAAGTGAGTTATGACTGTGTGCAGAGGGAGGGAGAGAGGGGCTATGTACTGGCAAAGTGACGGTTCATCTCAGCAGTTGACGTTTGGTCTCAACACGCGCACCGCGCGGCTAACCGCTGCTCACCGCGACACGCGTCCGTGGGACTGCACGTCAGCTCCGTTACGTGTACTCAGTTCTACCCTCGAGTCTTACACTGGAAAAATATCTGTACTCAATTTTCCTCTCGAGTACTAATACTGGCTAGTGCAATATACTCAGTTTTACTCTCAAGTGGCTGGTCAACAGAGAGTCAATAGATGGGATTAAGCCATCTAATTGAGTCATTTCATGCGCAAAAAAATTCAAAAAATAAAATCATAGTGCCTCCAACTCATGCGCAAAATAAAATCATAACAATCATATATAAATTAAGTTTTCACACAAATGGCCAGTTCTGAAATCACTAGTAGCTATGAAGGTTCATGGCTTTCCACTCAAACCCCTTCTCAAAACATCTATACCCAAAACATAGTTTGTCTGAATGAGGCCATAATTTTTACACCCATGTATATTTGAATTGCTAATACTTTGAGGTAGGCCAACCTGGGTTTCATTGTACAAAACATGTGTTTTTCTTTTTCTAAATCTCTTATTTGAATTCCTTAGCATGTTTACTATTTACTTGCCCTTGTATCCTTGATACTACTCAGTTTTACCCTCTCCCTTCTCACAGAAGCCCAAACTTGGCCTGATTGGTCGAGCTATTGTCACACGGATCGTGCCCACCTACCGTCGATCCTATGATCTAACGGGCAGGATCGTGCCACCCTCTCTCTATCTGTCGGTGGCAAACTACTACCCCTCTATGTATGCTAAATAACGAGTTGGCCACCGGATTCAACATGATAAACTATCACGAATTTCCACTTCTTGTAGGCATTACTTTTCACGGTAAAATGATGAACTATCACGAATTTCCATTTCTTGTAGGCATTACTTTTCACGTTGAAATGATAAACTATCACGAATTTCCATTTCTTTTACGCATTACTTTTCACGGTAAAATGATGAACTATCACGAATTTCCATTTCTTTTACACATTACTTTTCACGGTAAAATGATAAACTATCACGAATTTCCATTTCTTTTACGCATTACTTTTCACGGTAAAATGATGAACTATCACGAATTTCCATTTCTTTTACGCATTACTTTTCATGGTAAAATGATAAACTATCACGAATTTCCATGTCTTTTAGGCATTACTTTTTTGTTGAGATATAAACCACCCCCACAACGGTCATCTCCTCCTTAATTTATTGTGTAAACCCCACAACGGTCATCTCTACCTTAATTTATGGTGTAAACCCCACAACGGTCATCTCTCCCTTATAAACCCCCACAACGGACATCCCTCATGTCAATAGGTTCTGCCTCTCTCTTCTTCGTTTCTGACTCTCTCTTCTTCGTTCACATACACTTGATCCATTGCCATGGCTTCCACGTCTCGGACGCCGACCGGAAGGGGAAGGGGAAGGGGAAGGGGAAGGGGAAGGGGAAGGGGAAGGGGAAGGGGAAGGGGAAGGGCGGCCTGGGTGGTGGATCATCATCATTGCCACCACCACCGTCAACACTGCCATTGATCATAGAGGAGTTCTTCATCACCATCTATGAAGACTCTTTGGCCAAGAAGGTACGTACGCGTTCCCACATATATGATGCATGTGATTAATTATGTGCATGTTCTAAAAAACCTTAAATTTCAAACAATCGGCGCTCGATCTCTTTGCAGGCACTCCCACAAAAGTTTGCAGACTATCTTGATGGCCAGGAGCCCGCAAAGGTGTATCTGCGAGCAGCTGACTGCGGTCCTCGTCTCTGGACCGTGGAGGTCCTATTTGACGGACAAGGCCGGATGTACCTCGACAAGGGCTGGGAGAATTTCGCCATCGCGCACGGTGTGGATTTCGGCTGCTTCCTACACTTCAAATATGAAGGCGATTATGTGCTCACAGTGAAGGTGTTCGACGGAACAACGTGCAGGAAGTACTACTACACGGACGACGAAGATACTGACGATGAAAGCGACGACAACGTGAAGCCATGCATCTAAGGGGATTATGACCAAGAATATATATGTAGCTTCATATGCATCGATTTATAGATCTAGCTATTTTCTATATATTATGCATGTAAAAATAATAGGGAATCGCAATTTCCACTATGATTCGAGCACCACAGCCTCCAAACGATGCCGATACTGATATCGGCATGGTCAGAACGGCTATGCATGCTCGCCGCCACTGCTAGGTCACCGTCGGGATGCACCCTCAATCCCGTCCCCTCATTCGATCACTGACACACCAGAGATACCGCCGAGGCCAATGACGAACGTACATGCTGATGCCAATGCCGAACATGCACGCCGCTGTGGGCACGGCCACGCCGCCCCGCTATGCTGGATGCCACAGACCACCGCGAGGTCTTTCCCTTCGCCACCACACTCCCCTAGCACCTATCTATACACGCCAGAAAGGAGAGACACTAGTTTTCTCTACATTGCTTGCGTTCGTGTCCGATACCGTCAGTCAAAGTGTTGAGGTCGTCGTCGATGTCCTCGACCATTTCTTCTCTTCTTTGCATGGTTAAACGCGTGTAGTTCATATCTATCTAATGCGTCTAGTCTCGCCTCATGCAGTTCTTTGTGGACGTCGATCTCATCTCGGCACCCCGCAAGCCACCTCCTCCATGCCATCGCTGTAGAGCTTCGTTTAAAAATCTAATCATACCCCTGTATTGCCCCTTGTATCAGCGTCATGGCCCCACTTGTCATTCGATATACCGAAGCCCCACTCGTCCGCGTTTTGGTCAGGGATACGGCGATGCTTATGGTCAAACAAAGATGGATGCTCTGATGTGTCTTTGTGGGCTCTACGTGGCCCCACTAGTCAGCAGTTAACGGTCAAAGGTGTTCAACCGTTGGGCAACCGGCCGTTCCAGCACTGGTGACGGTTTCAGACAAGGGCTAGGACAAAACTGAGGAAAAACTAAGGAGCTGGGGAAAACTGAGTACAACTAAGGACCCGAGGGCACGAAAATAGAAATCCCTTCTTTATTATGTCTAGTTTAGTTGCTACTACTATGTCGCCTGAGGATATGATTTTTACTTTCAAACAAAAGGATGAGGAAAGTTTTAAAGAAGCTTGGTCTAGAATTTATGATTGGCATGGAAAAACTGAACCAAAAATGACTTTGAGTTTGCTTCTTAGTTGCTTTTACTTTTGACTTGCTCTTCGTTATAGATATGCATTGGATGCTACAGCAGAAGGAGATTTCCTTCATTGTGATGGAGATCAAGCCTTCAACATTATAAAAAAGTTGACTACAATTTATAGCATGCCAACTTATTTTGATTCCTCTCTTGTGAGCATTTTTAATAGACTTAATACTCTTGAGACTCGCACTGCTAGTTTGAATACTGGCTACAATACTTTGCGCCAGCATTTTGATTATGTGCCAGCAAATGCTGAACCTTCGAGTTGGTACCCTACGGTAAAAATCACCATTAATGGTAAAACTTTTCATGCTCGTTGTGATATTATGTCTGAATTTTGTCTTATGCCAAAGGATGTTTATGAATCTTTGAGTCTTTGGAAACTTTCTGATGGGGGAGAAGAAATTTCTCTTACTAATAATGCCACTATATTTCCCATTGGAGTAGCTGAAGGAATTTATACAAAAGTCCTAGGAAGAATGGTATCTACTGATTATCTTGTTATTGAATGTGTAGGAAAAGGATAAATCACACTTGGAAGGTCTCTACTGAAGCTCCTGGGCGCCGTTATTGATGTGGGAAAAGGCAATATAAGATTCATCTCTCCACCTTGCAATAGTCACGTCTTTCCTAGAGTTAAGAGCAAAGGTAAGAAAGGAAGACGTAAGGCACCCGCTGACCCTAGCACTTCATCACTTGATATTACTTGATTCGCACTTTCTGCGCCTAGCTCAAAGGCGTTAAAGAAAAGCACTCTTGGGAGATAACCCAATGTTTTACTTTCAGTTCTTTTTCTTTTATTTGAGTCTTGGAAGTTATTACTACTGTAATGACCTCTCCTTATCCTTTTTATTTCGTTTTTATGCCAAGAGAAGCCTCTAATTTGAGTGAGGTAAGATTTGGGGATATTGCTGTCCTGAAACAGTTTTCGGTGCTGCACCATAAAAAATCGTGAAAATTCTCTGTATATCTTTTGGACCTGCGATTTCTTGTGCATATGCCCCAGGTTATATCCAAACTTTCATTAGTAGAACACTTTTTGATTTGAGCAACAGAAAACCCTCTAAAAATTCGACCTTTTTTAGCTTTTCTGTTTTGACAGATTTCTGCCAATATTTGTGTTTGCCGCTTTATCGCTTTCTTTTTTAGTTCTTTTGATCACGGAACTTGTGGGGAAGTTGCTACAGTAGTATATGCTTTATATGTGGTGGTTTTGAGTTGAAACCTGAAGCAAAAAGGATTGATTCAATGTTATGCTTACACTAATGTTGCTAATAGATTTGTGTTTAGTTTTGTATGAAGGAAGTTTTCAAGTGTAGGGATTGGAGAATGATGAGATGAGTTGAAGAATGGACAAAAGCTCAAGCTTGGGGATGCCCATGTCACCCCAAGAAATATCCAAGAAGTACAAGCGTCAAAGCTTGGGGATGCCCCTGAGGCACCCCTTCTTCATCGGCAAAAATCAGGTCACCTTTCAACACACTATATTTTTATTGCTTCATGCATTATGCGTTTTTCTTGGAGCATCAGTTTTTTTAGTTTTTAGTTTTGATTAGTTTTGTCTGCTGCAATAAATGGTTGGACCCCAACAAATTTCTTTTGGAGAAGTTGCCTTGCTTTTCATTTGCCAAGAACACTCGTTGAACGATAAGAGTGAAAAACGGACTTGATTGAGTGTTCTTCTTTTTCTAGAACTGCATTTAGCTTCCGATTTTCACCTTGATATGTGTTCAGATCTTGTTATATCTTTTTATAAAGGTGTGTTTTGACCTCTGGTCCTTGTTGGTTTACATCAAAAGAGTTGTTTATAAAAAGTTTGAATGGTGTTGGAAAAGAGAAAAAGCTTTATGCAAAAAAAGTGGTACAAGAAGGAGCTTATGTAGACTGCGGCCTAGGCTTTTGCATGTCATGCTTGATGTCTTTTTGATAGTATGCTTAGTGGTTTTGCTGTAGCATGACTTGTCTCAAATGACTGAGATTTCTTAATGAGCCATTGAAAAAAATCATGCGTTGTTTTAATTATTTGGAAGCATTATTTTGGTTTTCTCCTTTGATGCTTTATTTGGGCTGACTTGGCGCATGCTCACACATGTTAGACTCATACAAAGTCGCCATAGGCCTCTATGATCATTTAGTTTTTGACTTTTGATGCCATCGTATGCATCTTTTAATGTCGCTTTGTCGCTTTGCATAATTATGGCCATTATTGCTCTCTTAGTTGGTCGCTCTCAGTCTTTTGCTAGCCCTCATTTTGTACTGAGTATGAGCTCTACTCGTGCATCTAACTCCTAAAAACCAAGTTTGCCATTGTGTCCACCATACATACCTATTAGCAATTTGCTATTCCAAGTACATTTGACTTGCTTTTATCTATCCTTCAAATTAAACTCTTTTTGGTGTTATGCGAAAATTGGTCAGTAAAGCTCTCACGAACCTGATGGCACACTTTACTTTTCTCGCTTTAAAAATTTGACATTGTGGCTCTCTTATGTTGAGTTGTTATGCTTGTAAGTTGTAAGTTGGAAATTAGCCCAACCATGCCGTCATGGGGCAAGCTTTCAACATTACACTTTCTTTCATTTGAGTTGATATCGTGATCTTTTGTTTATGGATACTCGCGACGTAAAATGAATTGGGAATCTTGCGGAATCATGGAATTTGTATACGTGTTAGAGAAATGCCTGGGCCGCTAATCTAAGCCATGCATAATTCATGGTGGAAATTTACAGCATGCCTATAGTGAACATTCGACGATGCATCTCACAATAAAAAGCTATACCAATGGTAAATAAAAGAGATGCTGAGGTGTTCATTGTCTGTTTGTCCTATCATTTTGATGTGGGCTTGTTCCATGTCATCGGGCACGGAGGTACCCCGTTGGCGGTTCTCGATGATACACATATATTTACAATGATAAGAGCTTGCTTGGGAATCTAAGTCGAGTAGCATGAGGTTTGGGGATTCGTATTTCACGGGACGCGGTTTTTCAACTTATGATTTGTCAAGCATATGCAGCATAAGTGTACTTGCATTAACTTTAACCATTCAAGATGCTTATGATGGGGGCAATGAGAGATCAAAGCTGGTAAGTACCATAATTTTTGAAGGTTTATAAAACTTGCAATCACTGCTTCCCTCCGCGAAGGGCCTTTCTTTTACTTTTATGGTGAGTCTCCACCTTCTACCTTTATGCACCGTTAAGAGAGCATGGTTGTCATTCTGAGTATAATGTGCATTGTCCCAAAGTTTTCATGGATTGATTCATATTGTTGGTTTCACTTGCTCTTAAATTACTTGTATCTAGTCGCCCTCTTAAACTTGAAGCTGTCCTATGCATTTATGTTTTGCTCTCTCATGAAGGACAAGCTGAAAACCATTTGTATGTTTTTCCTTATGATTTGAACACACGTTTGACTTTCATTGTTTCATTTTCATGATCTTTCATTTGTGTTCTTTTTCATGTTATAACATGGTTGCTAAGTTTCTTCTATGAAGATTATACCTTTCATGCCCATGTTTTAAGTTCTTTTGATCCCAGCGCACAACACTTACATATTTGATCAAGATTGTGTAGGTGCATGTCACCTCAAAAATTATTTCTTTTGTTATCACTTACCTACTCGAGGACGAGCAGGAGTTAAGCTTGGGGATGCTGATACGTCTCCAACATATCCATAATTTTTGATGCTCCATGCTTGTTTTTATACCATTTGCTTAGTGTTTCGTTACACTTCGTGGCATTTTTATGCATTTTCCGAAACTAACCTATTAACGAGATGCCACAGTGCCAGTTCCCTGTTTTCTGCTGTTTTTGTGTTTCAGAAAAGTTACACAGGAAATATTCTCAGAATTAGACGAAACAAAAGCCAGACGTCCAGATATTTACCAAAGCTTCCAGAGAACCGAAGAGGAGACGGAGAGGAGCCACTGGTGGGCCACACCACCAGGGGGCGTGGCCTGGGGCTGGCCCGCGCCCCCCTATGGTGAGCCCCACCAGGGCCACTTCTGACGCTGCCCCTTCGCCTATAAAGACCCCCCGACGGGAAAAACCTAAATATCCGATCACTTTTCCAGAATACATCGCGATCCGCCGCCGCCGTTGACCCGAAGATCAGGAGGGTCCAGAAGCTCTTCTCGGCACCCTGCCGGAGAGGGAAATCGCCACCGGAGGTCTTCTTCATTGCCATGCTTGCCTCCGGTGCGATGAGTGAGTAGTCTACCTTGGACTATGGGTCCATAGCAGTAGCTAGTTGGTTGTCTTCTCCACCATGTGTGTCATGTTTAGATCTCGTGAGCCGCTTTACATGATCGAGATCACCGTTATGTAATTCTACATGTTGTGTTTGTTGGGATCCGATGAATATTGGTGTTATGATTGAGTGGATGTACTGAATTTTATCTTATGTTATCTCTATGTTGTTTATGATCTTGCATGCTCCCCGTCGTTAGTAGCTATCTTGGCCGAGTAGTTGCTAGTGACTCCAAGAGGGGGTATTTATGCTCGATAGTGGGTTCATGCCTCTATTTAATCTGGGGTAGTGACAGAAACCTCTAAGGTTGTAGATGTGCTGTTGCTACTAGGGGGAAAACAACATTCATATGCTCAAGGGCATATGCTTTGTTTACATTACACACTTTGCTTAATGCAGTTATCTGTTGTTCGCAACTTAATACTTGTGGAGTTCTCGGATTGATTCGCCACAAGTGGATTATTAGTCATAGATGTAGTTGGATGGCGGTCTATGTATCTTGTTGTAATGCCCAGAGTAAATCTCATAGTGATCCTCTCGACATATCACATTGTCTTTATTCTATCAATTGCCCAACTGTAATTTGTTTACCCAGCATGTGTTATTTTATCTTATGGAGAGACACCACTAGTGAACTGTGGACCCTGGTCCTATTTCCTTTATATTGCTATCACCTGTTTACTTTACTCGCACTATTTACTTTACTCGCATACTAATATTGCTTTCCACTCGATACACTGATTCCTTTGTTTCAAGCAAATCAGTGAGATTGACAACCTCATCGTAAGTTGGGAACAAAGTATTTGGTTGTGTTGTGTGTAGGTTCCACGTTGCCGCTCGCAAAGCAAAGCTCAGACGAGGCGCCCTATAAGTTGTCCGGAGCTGTCGCGAAGCTAGCGGGCATCACCTTCAGTCGTATTGGCTTTTTCCTACTGGATTGACTACCTTGGTTTCATAACTGAGGGAAAACTTGCTGCTATATTCATCAAACCTTTTCTTGGGGTTTCCAACTGGCCGATCATTTACTACACATTCCCACGTCAACTTGGCACCAGAAGTTTTTTGTTGCCGTTGTCGGGGATTGAAGAAGAAGCTCCCACATCATCATCACCGTGCCATCAGTGACCTGGATGCGATGGTTACTTGCTGACTTTGGGGTCTCTGTTACGACACCCACTACACTTTTGTCTGACAGTACAGGTGCTATTAGTATTGCACGTGATTCGGTAAAGCATGAGCTTACCAAGCATATTGGTATTGATGCCTTTTATACACGTGCTAGTGTGCAGGATTAGGTGATTGGTCTCCACTATGTGCTTTCAGAGTTGCAGTTAGCAGATTTCTTTACAAAGGCACAGACTAGAGCGCAGCATAGTTTCTTTCTCTCTAAACTCAGTGTTGTGGATCCACCATGAGTTTGAGGGGGGTGTTAGATGTATATTTGTATATTGTAGTTTCCCCACCTGTTAGGGAGTTTCCTGCATATTTGCACACCTGTACATGTATATATATGTGGCCTTTGGCCCCTATGGAATACAACTTGTCTATTCCTAACAGAAGAAATCTGTAGCATACACTAGTAGAAAAAAGGGCTTCCATTCGCCCCCATTAGTCCCCAACGTATTCGGTCCGCGGCTAAAGGGGCCATCAGTCCTGGTTCATTTGAAAATGTGGGCCAGGGGACATTAGTCCTGGTTCAAATGGGCCCTTCGGTCCCGGTTTGCGCCACCAACCGGGACTAATGCCTTTGGGCCTTTAGTCCCGGCTCGTGGCTCAAACCGGGACTAAAGGGCACCCTTTAGTCCCGGTTCGTGCCACGAGCCGGGACCAAAGGACCATTCAAACGAACCGCCCTCTTCCCACACCAGTTACGACGACGCTTTGGATCGATCGACATTAACGACGACGCTTCATATATCGTCGCGCTCGGGAACCGCCAACGACGCGCATTGGAACTCGATCGTCTTCACACCACACCGCCGGCGTCTTCTCATCTCCCTGATCTCTACTATATATAGCACTCATATGATCATCTTAAGCACACACCACATTCTCTCATCGTAATCTTCTTCTTCCCCAAAACATACATCTCCCACGCATCACCATCATCGGCGCCCTCTCTCTCCCTCTCAATGGAGGAGCAATTTCTGCCAAGATCTCGGCTATACTACGTCATCATTGAAGAGATGAACTTCACCATCACGGAGACACTCCGTGCATCAAGGGTGGAGAAGTGGATCCGCGCCGTCAAGCGATGGTTCCTCGACGCCGCACCGATCAAGTGCGTGGGCTTGGACTATGAGTTCACCACTCACGAGGTCCCTCAGTGTGCCGCCGTCCTTCAACTCTCGATGGCGTCCAAGATATTGATCTTCCAGATTTGTAAGGCCAATCGCGTGCCGCAACTACTCAAGGAATTCTTGAAGGACACCACCATCAAATTCTATGGTGCGGCTATCGCCAATGATCTGCGCATGCTGAGGACATATGGAATTGTTATTCCGTCTGCGTACAATCTTCAAAAGATTGTCCCAAACCCCACCAACAAACTAACGCCGAGTCTCTATGATTTGTCCAATGCTACTATTGGGACACATCTTGAGAACAAGAAGAGGGACAAGAAGAAGTACAAGAAGAAGGGAGAAGAAGAAGATGATGATGATGAAGATGAACTAATATTTGGTTGGGAAAAAGTTCCATTGAGCTTCAACCAATTGTTATATGCCGCTTTAGACGCTCGTCTAGGCTTTGAGATTGCTAGGAGCTACTGGAAGCTAAAAGGCTACAATAGCCATGTTTATTAGGTGGATGATCGTAGATGTGGTTGTGTGATCACATTGGATGAGTATAATGTTTGGAAAAATGTACTCCCTTTGTTTTGGTTAACAAAGTCTATTAATTTTCAAATTTGTGATTTTTCAAGTTTTTGGCTTTTTTGAATATTTTAATTATTAAAAATTAATAATTAAATTATGCATAAAGATTATTTGAAATTCATTGGTGCTTATTATACTTAATCATTGTTGCTTATTTTGTGAATTTATTTGGAATTTTAAAAAGTAATATTATATATTACCAAAGTGTATAGGTTAATAGAATTGGTAGCATACTATTATCAATAAGTCGCGAGCGCAGTCTTGGAAGCTAGTAGGGAAGGAATGGAGAAGTTAACCCTGCTAAGGGTGGAGCAGTGTGAGGATGGGTGACCGACCGGGAAGTGAGGACCACAAGTACTTGTAATTTGATATGAGATATGGAGTGAGAGCCATAAGTATCTAATTTGATATGAGAATAGAGATGATTAGATAATAGAGAAATAAAGAAAAATAGAGAAATAAAGAAAATACAAAAATTTCGAAATAGAAAATACAAATTTTATTCCGAATGGACCTTTAGTCCCGATCCGTGTTACGAACCGGGACCAAAGGTTCTCCAGCCGCAGCACATGCCCCGGGCCACGTGGAGGCCCATTGGTCCCGGTTTGTAAGCAACCGGGACTAAAGGCTGCCTCTTTGTTAGTCCCGGTTGCTACAACCGGGACTAATGGGCTTTACAAACCGGGATTGAAGGCCTTTTTTCCACCAGTGATAGGCCGGGAGCACAACTTAGCTATGAGTAATGGCACGGTATGCAACTTCTTTCTAATTTTCTTTTATGTGATCTGGGGGCACTCACATATTCCCTTAGTTGTCTTGGTTCATTACTTTCTTAAAAATGCTAGAACGGCCGAATTTAGCGCCTTACTCTCTTTAGTACTACTTGATACGTCTCCAACGTATCTATAATTTTTGATGCTCCATGCTTGTTTTTACACCATTTGCCTAATGTTTCGTTACACTTCGTGGCTATTTTATGCATTTTCCGAAACTAACCTATTAACAAGTCGCCACAGTGCCAGTTCCCTGTTTTCTGCTATTTTTGTGTTTCAGAAAAGCTACACAAGAAATATTCTCGGAATTGGACGAAACATGTTCCTGAAGTCTTATTTTAACCGGAAGCTTCGAGAGATCCAAAGAGGAGTCGGAGGGGGGCCACAAGGGCCCCACACACCAGGGCGGCGCGGCCCAGCCCCTAGCCGCGCCCCCTATGTGTGAGGGCACCTCGGTCCACCTCTGACGATGCCCCTTCGCCTATAAAGACCCCCCGACGGAAAAAACCTAAGGGCCCAATCAATTTTCCAGAACACATCGCGATCCGCCGCCGCCGTCGACCTGAAGATCGGGAGGGTCCAGAAGCTCTTTCCAGCACCCTGCCGGAGCGGGGAATCGCCACCGGAGGTCTTCTTCATCGCCATGCTTGCCTCCGGAGCGATGAGTGAGTAGTCTACCTTGGACTATGGGTCCATAGCAGTAGCTAGATGGTTGTCTCCTCCACCATGTGCTTCATTTTTAGATCTCATGAGCTGCCCTACATGATTGAGATCACCGTTATGTAATTCTACATGTTTGGTTTGTTGGGATCCGATGAATATTGGTGTTATGATTGAGTTGCTATACTGAAATATATCTTATGTTATCTCTATGTTGTTTATGATCTTGCATGCTCTCTGTTGTTAGTAGCTATCTTGGTCGAGTAGTTGATAGTGACTCCAAGAGGGGGTATTTATGCTCGATAGTGGGTTCATGCCTCTATTTAATCTGGGGGAGTGACAGAAACCTCTAAGGTTGTAGATGTGCTGTTGCTACTAGGGAGAAAACAACATTCATATGCTCGAGGGCATATGCTTTGTTTACATTAGACACTTTGCTTAATGCAATTATCTCTTGTTCGCAACTTAATACTCATGGGGTGTTTGGATGATATCCCCGCGAGTGGATTATTAGTCATAGATGCAGTTGGATGGCGGTCTATGTATTTTGTTGTAATGCCCAGAGTAAATCGCATAGTGATCTTCTTGACATATCACGTTTATCTTTATTCTATCAATTGCCCAACTATAATTTGTTTACCCAGCATGTGTTATTTATCTTATGGAGAGACACCACTAGTGAACTGTGGACCCCAGTCCTATTTCCATCATATTGCTATTACCTGTTTACTTTACTCACACTGTTTACTTTACTCACATACTTCTACTGTTTTCCACTCGATACGCTCATACCCTTTGTTTCAAGCAAACCAGTGAGATTGAAAACCTCATCGCAAGTTGGGAACAAAGTATTTGGTTGTGTTGTGTGCAGGTTCCACGTTGCTACTAGATGAAGACGCGCTAACTCGTTTTGTTGTGAAACGGCGCCCTTGTTGGAGCGTCACTAGGCTATCAAGCATCACCTTCAGTTGTTTGTCTGCTCTTCTCCTGATCGACATACCTTGGTTTCTTACTGAGGGAAAAGACTTGCCGCTGTGCTCATCATACTTTCCGCTTGGAGTTTCCCAACTGCCTGGCCATAATCATCATCAACTACACGCCAGCCATCAAGCCCTTTTCTGGCGCCGTTGCCGGGGAAGAAGTGGAAGACCTCTGCAAGGGGAGTTTTTCGCACGCACATCCTTTACTTTGTTTTATTGTTTTGCTTTACTTTATTTTTACTTGCACCGTTTTATATCAAAAACCCAAAAAAAAATTAGAATCCTTGGTAGTTGTTATTTCTTTACTTCTAGTCATTATGTTGATCCCTAAGTACGTTTTGGAGGACCTCTCAGTAGGTAGTGGTTCAATTATTGGAAAAAGTAACATTGAGGAGTTCTTTAATCATATTTGTATGCATAAAGAAGTTGAGGAAAAGTCTTTGGTTGAGCTAGCTCCTAGTTATGAAATTGCTTCTGCTTATTTAGTTCTCATGTTAGAAGCTAGGTTTGCTAGCCTTAATCCTTTTATGCAATACATGTTCCTTAAGCTTCATGAAATTGAGGATCCCGAAAAGAAAGCTTTTATCTTAGAAACTTTGCGCATAGAATTTAGAGATGTTGCTACTGAAGCTAGGAAAGTTCTTACATGTTTTAATAAACTCGGTTCACCTATAAAGGTTATTAGTACAAACAATGAAGGAACCGAAATACCTATACCTAGCAAGCTCTTGGGATTGTATGAAGCTTTCGAAAATAATTTTGACTGGATCTGTCCCAAAAATCTTTTAAGTGATTTGAGTGAACCAAAGCGTGATCACAAAGGGTCTTCAAAAACTTATGTGGATGAAATACAATGCCTTATTGACAAGACATCTGCAGTTGATCTTAATGCTCCTTCTGATATTACTTGATTCGCAAATTTTCTGCGCCTAGCTCAAAGGCGTTAAAGAAAAGCACTCTTGGGAGATAACCCAATGTTTTATTTTCAGTACCTTTTCTTTTATTTGAGTCTTGGAAGTCATTACTACTGTAATGACCTCTCCTTATCATTTTTATTTTATTGTTGTGCCAAGAGAAGCCTCTAATTCGAGTGAGGTAAAGATTTGGGGATGTTGCTGTCCTGAAACTGTTTTCAGTGCTGCACCGTAAAAATTTGTGAAAATTCTCTGTATATCTTTTGGACCTGATATTTCTTGTGCATATGCCCCAGGTTTTATCCAAACTTTCGTTAGTTGAACACTTTTTGATTTGAGCAACAGAAAACCCCTAAAAAATTCGACCTTTGTCAGCTGTTCTGTTTTGATAGATTTCTGCCACTATTCGTTTTTGCCGCTTTATCGCTTTCTTTTCAAGTTCTTTTGATCACAGAACTTTTGGGGAAGTTGCTACAGTAGTATATACTTTATATGTGGTGGTTTTGGGTTGAAACCTGAAGCAAAAAGAGGTTGATTATATGTTATGCTTACACTAATATTGCTAATAGCTTTGTGTTTTGTTTTGTATGAAGGAAGTTTTCAAGTGTAGGGATTGGAGAATGATGAGATGAGTTGAAGAATGGACAAAATCTCAAGCTTGGGGATGCCCATGCATCACCCCAAGAAATATCCAAGAAGTACAAGCGTCAAAGCTTGGGGATGCCCCCGAGGCACCCCTTCTTCATCGGCAAAAATCAGGTCACCTTTCAAGACACTATATTTTTATAGCTTCATGCACTATGTGTTTTTCTTGGAGCGTCAGTTGTTTTAGTTTTCTTTATTAGTTTTGTTTTGTTTGCTGCAATAAATGGTTGGACCCCAACAAATTTCTTTTGGAGAAGTTGCCTTGCTTTTCATTTGCCAAGAACGCTCTAGTTTTCATTCTTATCAAAAACCGAGTGTTCTTCTTTTTCTGCTACTGCTTTTGGTTTTCGTTTTCGCCTTAATTTGCGTTCAGACCTTGTCATATCTTTTCATCAAGGTGTATTTTTGCCTCTAATCTTTATTGGTTTTCATCAAAAGAGGTGTCTTAAAAAATTTCAAATGGTGTTGGAAAAGAGAAAAAGCTTTATGCGAAAAAGTGGAACAAGAAGGAGCTTGTGTAGACTGCGGCTTAGGCTTTTTCATGTCATGCTTGATGTCTTTTTGATAGTATGCTTAGTGGTTTTGCTGTAGCATGACTTGTCTCAAATAACTGAGATTGCTTAATGAGCCTTTGAAAAAAATCATGCGTTGTTTTTATTATTTGGAAGCATTATTTTGGTTTTTTCCTTGATGCTTTATTTTGGTTGACTTGGCGCATGCTCACACATGTTAGACTCTTAAAAAGTCGCCAATAGCCTTTATGATCATTTAGTTTTCACTACAAGAGAACTGGCCCATAAAGGCATTATTTTGGTCCCATAGAGACACTTATTATGCCTTTACATAATTGTAGAGGCATTTTACACATTGTCTCAAAAGTGTCACTACGTGCAGTGTCTCTTAGACTATAGAGTCATTTCATGAATGTCCTATATATGGCATACAGTCACTTTGTACAGACAGTAGGTTGTGTATCTACGCACATATAGTCACTTTGAAGATACACTAGAATATGTATGTATAGGCATAGAGGCTCTTTCATGAGGCAATTTGGATTGTCCCTAAGATTAGTAGAAGTATTTTATTGTGGCGATGTATCAATCTCTAGAAATGTAGAGACACATTCAGGAGACATTTTATTCTGCCTCTAGAAATATAAAGCCATCATGTAGATGCACCTTGTCATTACTTTTTGTTCTCATCTTGAGACATGTATATAGTTCATTTAAAGGCATCTTGGCATGTCTCGAGAGCAACTACATAGAGGCGTTCTTTTATGTCTTGACATAAAAATTATTGGGATTTCTATTTTCGTGCCCTCGGGTCCTTAGTTGTGCTCAGTTTTCCCCAGCCGCTTAGTTTTTCCTCAGTTTTACCCAAGCCCTTGTCTGAAACTCTCACAAGGAGCTCGGATGGGAGGAATCCCGTTAAGTTGACTGTTGGTTGGTGCTGGCAAGTGGGGCCGCTGTTTGTGCCCCGTAGTGGACACGCCTCCACTTATCCAGATTATCGTGGGACCCGCAACTTGTCCACGTTAGCGTGCCGGACCCACAGCTTACCCAGGTGCCCGTTGCAAAATGGGAGCCCGAGCCAGCCCCGCGCCCGTGCCCGTGCCATTGCTTTCCCCTTCTTTCCCCGCGCCCCATTATTCTTCTTCTCCGGCAACGGCAGCCCTTCCCCGGTAGGCGGGTGATGTCTAGTTTCTCTTCGACCTCCCGTTCTTCATGGCCGCAGTATGGACCCGTGCCTTTGACAAGATGCCCTGACTGCCCACGCCAAGAGCCTCTGAAGCGGTCGATCTGTAAGACGAACGACAACGGCAACCGTGGACGTGAGTTCATTGCATGCGAGAGCTTGCCATATAGAGAGGGGGATAAGGTTAGATCTCGCTCCAATTGCTCTGTTTTCTCTCGATTTTCTTGTTATTCCCTCGAATTTGGGATTTAGGGTTCACGTTGTTGTTTTCAGATTCTGAAGAAATGCAGGTATTTCGAGTGGATCGATGTGTACGTTCAGAGGCTTAAATTGCAGGAATCAATTGGCGGTATTGGGGAGCGCAATTTGGGTGGGGGGTACTTGCTGTAGAGAATGCGGTGGAGAGAGGGGCCGTCCTGATTATGCCTAATGCTCCCAATGCAGAACTGGTGGAAGTGAAGGGAGAACTGAAGAAAATGAACAAGCAGTTAAAGCAGCTGATCGAGTTGAAGAAGCAAGCTAATCTGATGGCTGGTTGTTTTTTTTGTTGTATAATTGCGATCGGATTCTTATCATTGCTCGTCAAGCGCTAGAAGTTGTTACAAGGGATCCCTTGTTACAAATCCATTATTCAGTTACATGTACTTGTAGTTGTTTTCAAAGTTAGTGTGTGCATTCACCGAAATTACCAAAAAAAATAAGTGTTAGGGAATATAGGAATGCTAAAGATAGTTGATAATTGTTAGAGGGGTGACAAATAATGCATTCACCGAAATCCCACAAATATGTATGTCTCATGTTTATACCAAAATTATACCACTTTTGGGACGTTTCAAATAACCAAAACTATATCCCAAACTATATTCCCTAAAAGAAAAGGAATGCTAAAGAAAGTTGATAATTGTTAGAGGGGTGATAAATAATCCATTCACCGAAATCCCACAAATATGCCAAATATGTATGTCTCATGTTTCTACCAAAATTATACCATTTTTGGGCCGTTTCAAATTGCCAAAACTATATTCCCTAAAAGAAAAGGAATGCTAAAGATAGTTGATAATTGTTAGAGGGATGATAAATAATTCATTCACCGAAATGCCCCAAATATGCCAAACATGTATGTCTCATGTTTCTACCAAAATTATACCACTTTTGGGCCGTTTCAAATTACCAAAACTAAATTCCCTAAAAGAAAAGGAATGCTAAAGATAGTTGATAATTGTTAGAGGGATGATAAATAATTCATTCACCGAAATGCCCCAAATATGCCAAACATGTATGTCTCATGTTTCTACCAAAATTATACCACTTTTGGGCCGTTTTAAATTACCAAAACTAAATTCCCTAAAAGAAAAGGAATGCTAAAGATAGTTGATAATTGTTAGAGGGGTGATAAATATGTATGTCTCTTGTTTACCACTTTTTAGTTTAACATTTTTAAATCATGGAAAATAATGCATAAATAGAGGGAATATAGTTACGTAGCAAAATAATCCATAAATGCACACGGATCGACTCCACCAACCGTTGATCCACCGACAGAGAGAGAGAGGGGTAGCCACGAAGAGAGAGAGAGGGGTGGCCACGAAGAGACAGATAGGGGTATACTGCCCATTAGATCAGTGGATCAACGGTTGGTGGAGTCGATCCGTGTGACAACTGCTCAACCAATCAGGATAAGTTTGGGGTTCTGTGAGCATTTGTGACAGTACTGAAGGGTTTCGCAGCATAGTAAATCAAAAATTTCCTACGGATGCGAACAAGAAAGCCAAGATCTAATCTAGGAGATGTAATCAACGAGAGAGGTAGATGAGATCTTCATACCCTTGAAGAAATCGCACAGCGGAAACGTTCAACAGAACGTGGATGATGTAGTCGTACTAGCTGTCTCCTCCACGCGATCCGATCCGATCCTACGCCGCAAGTGGCGGCGCCTTCGAGAGATGCACACGTACGGTGCAGCGACGTCTCCTCCTTCCTTGGTCCAGCAAGTATGGTGGAGAGATAGATTGGATCTGCAGCACGACGGCGTGGTGCTTATGGTGGAGAGTTTCTGCGGCAGGGCTTCGCCTACGCACAGTCGTGAGAGAGAGAGGTGGAGGGGCAGCAGTTGGATGGCGGCTAGGGTTGGAGTGGAGGGAGGCTGCGCCCCTGCCCCTCCTTATATGGGGGGCTGGCCGGCTGCCTTGGCCCCTCCTCCAAGTCCTAGGGCGGCGGCCCAAGGGGGAAGAGTGGGGGGCAAGTTTCCCCCCCTCTTTCTGGAAGGTTCCCTTAGGGTTTCCCCTAAGGGCTGGCCGGCTGGGCCTTAGGGGCCTCGTGCGCCTGGCCCAAAGTGGCCAGGACACTTCCCCTTAGGCCCACATAGGCCTCCGACAAGTGGGCCCACGTTGGTCCCACTCCAGAACCTTCTAGAACCTTCCGGTACAATACCGATAAACTCCGAAACGATTCTGGAATCCAAAAACTGCTTTCCTTTATATGAATCTTATTCTCCGGACCATTCTGGAACCTCTCGTGATGTCCTGGATCTCATCCGAGACTCCGACCAAAAACTCATAAACCAATTATCCATTCTATCCTAGCATCGATGCATGTTAAGTGTGTGACCCTACGGGTTCGAGAATATGCAGACATGATCTTCTATCAATAATCAACAGCGGGATCTGGAAACCCATATTGACTCCCACATATTCATTGATGATCATATCGGATGAACCACGATGCCAGGATTCAATTAATCCCGTATATGTATTCCCTTTGTCACGCGATATTTTACTTGCCCGAGATTCGATCGTTGGTATCGCTATACCTAGTTCAATCTCGTTCACAGCAAGTACTTTACTCGTTCCGTAATCCAATATCACTTTGTGATTAACTCCTTAACCACGTGCTTGCAAGCGGTGTTGATATCGATTACCGAGTGGGCCCGAAGTATATCTCTCCGACTCGGGAGGGACAAATTCCATCTTGATACATGCAACCCAACAAGTACTTTCCGATTGTCGTCGTGGTGAAACAACATATGCCATAGGATGGCTTAAATGGGGGCCGAACTAGATGCTGGAGGATTCGGGAGAGGGGAACGAGCTAAAAAGCACGACAGAAGGGAACACATATCTACCCAGGTTCGGGGCTCTCGTAAGGAGATAACACCCCGACTCCTGCTCTACTAGTTGTATATTTGGATCGATGGAGTACACAACAATGGTGCTTCCTAGATCTCTGGTAGAGAAGGAAGAATAACAGCTAAGTGTAGGAACACAGAGTGACCAACCCTTTGCTAGGGCTCCCTATGCCACCTTATATAGTGGTAGCCAGGGTTACAACGGTCATATGAGACCAGCAGACACGAGCTACACTCCAAATAGGACTTGCTGACGAAGGCAGAGACCCTTGACTTCCTCCCTGATTGCTCTCGATGGGACTTCATATCCCTGTACCTTGTACTTCCTGCACTGTGACCTTACCCTTGTGAGGTAAGCTCTGTACTTGTGCACAGTGAGGGTAGGTAACCTCCACTGTGCACCCTGCCACCACACTCTCCTACCATGCTTGGATGTTTTCTTCCTTGATTGTAGGGACACGACATCTTAGCTGACTTCTGTATCCCGGATACGACCGTTGGCCATACCCTGGACATATATGCCGGACCAACGACCTATACAGGTCGGGTAATCCGGCCCCTGCTCCTGCACAACACACCAAATAGTTAGGCCGGCATATCTGAGTATATGCCGGCACACCTATACTAGTATTCCGGCTATACCGGCATATCCAAGTATCAGCCGGGATACGCATATACCCCGGCCCTGCCTATGCCCTTATATCCCGGCCAGACCCTTTCTTGGTCAGCCGGCATAAAGCCAATCATAGTCGTTGTATCTTTCTAGCCTCTTGACCCTACCGGGGGTCAACCCCCCGACACTAGTCCCCGAAGCTGCCGAGGTTCCCCAGCCATAACTGTGGAGCCTTGACAGGTTCAACATATCTTCTTTTCATTATACTCCGGTCTCCGGTATATCCCGACGATCGGGTTATATGCCGGGTCATCCGCACATATCCCGGCCACTGTTCCCTCTCCAAAATGTTATTCCGGCCGGTCCCAAGGGTATTCCGGACGGAACATATACATCGGGCAGTTATTCCGACATATAGACGAGTCTTCCTCGAGAAGCCACGCCTGACTGTTTGCATCGAAACTTGCAACTACCCTGCCACCTCGAACGGTCACACGACGTGACGGTTCACAGCGCAGTTACTCCTTGCCATCATTGCGTCATGGCACGGTTACAGGAACCGCCGCCCCACTCCGTGCCGCCACGTGGCGGCTCGCCACAGAAACGGTCGGGGGAGTGGAGCACTATCCTCCCCATGACCCTTACCTGGCAGGCATATAAATAGGGCGGCAGGGGTAAACTTCTCTTTTTACCCCCCCACCGTCGTCTTCCTCCTCTGCTCCTCTGCCTCCTGCGCTCCACCGCCGGAACGAAGAACAGAGGAACAGCATCGCCGCCGCCGTCGACCTGCTCCCCGCCGACGCCGACGCTTCTACGACGCCCGACATCTCTGTCGACGATGCCACCGCCGCCGCATCTCTCCTTCGCGACACTGCTGGGAGATTGGACCTCCTCCCGCACGCTCGTTGCCGCCGTTCCGCCGCCGTCGACCAAGCTCCGGTGAGTTCCTCTTTCCCTCTGTTCTTCCTCTTTCATGCTTTTTTATAACTTCGCATTGGTAGCCATACTCGCATAGATCTACTGCAGTTCCTCTGCTTGTTATTCTTTGGATTCGACTAGCATTGCTAACATCGTTCTCAGGTGTTCTTCCTTAGAAGTTTCACCCTTATTTGTTTCCTGTTTTAACTGGCCCGGTAGATCTTTTGTTTCTGCTAACATTGGTGAGAGCGGTATGCCGGAGAGACTAACCTCCCTCTTTTCTCCGGCTTTGATAGGAATAACACCACGGGACTCCGGCTATCATGCCTTGTACCGGCCATCCCGATGGCTTCATCGAGCATGACAGGTACCTCGGCCTCCGAGGAAGATAACTCGGCCCGGATCCAAGGACGCTCCGGCTGGGAGGGGTCGGAGGTCACCCCGGCCGACATATCCTGGGTCACCTCCACCAGGAGAGTCCCGGAGGGCGTAGCATGCCGGCTGCCGGCGGGAGAAACTGTGCCGGCACCTGAACCCGGCGAACGCATCGTCTTCATCGCCCACTTCGAGCGGGGCTTCGGCCTGCCGGCATCGGACTTCTTCCGGGACTTCCTCAACACCTATGATTTACAACCTCATCATATCCAGGCCAATGCCGTGATGATCCTCTCCGCCTTCGCTGCCTTTTGCGAAGGCTATGCCGGCATTGAGCCCCTTACCCAAGGCTGGGCGAAATACTTCCAACTACGGAAGCAAGTCGTCCAGGAGCCGCCCCGGAGCAAGGATGACCCGCCGGAGACGGCCCAGGAAAAGAAGGACCGCCCCATGACCCTCTGCGGCGCAGCCACCATCATGTCCCGGAAAGGCTCGGACTTCCCCAAGGTGGAACTCCTCGAGTCTTGCAAGAAGTGGCAGAAGAGCTTCTTCTACGTCAAGAACACCACCGACGTGGATCTGCTCAACCTGCCGCCATTTGTGGACGAGCCACCTTTGGCTATGAAGAATTGGACCTATAATCCGAAGAACTCGGTGATGCCGGTGAATGCTCTCCACCGGGTTAAGGGCGAGCTCCGGGATGCCGGCCTTACACCTCAAGATTTGGTGGCATGCTATATCAGCCGGCGCGTCTCTCCTTTGCAGCGCCGGTCGCACAATATCTGCCAGATGAGCGGGCCCATGGACCCCACCCGGCATTCCACACATGAGCTGACTCCGGCCGACATTCTGCGGCGGATCAAGGACATCTGCAAGTCCTCCCAGGCCACCTTTGCCTGGGGACTTGAACCATACAGCCGGGATAGGCCCGCCCCAACGGTAAACCCTCTTGTCCGATACATAAACTCCATGTCCGGCACATAGATACTTAAGCCGACACATGTCTATTTACCGACACATATCCTGCTTGGCCCGAGATATTGCTACTTGCCGCCATATTTATAATGCATACAAGACTCCGACATACTTATTCCACCGGCATATTTCTTGCTTCTGACCTTTTTACTTTGCATTATGCAGAAGTTCAGCTTCCAGAGTATGGAGAACTCCCGGATCAAGATCGCGGCAGACCGCACTGTTGCGGATGTTGAAGATCCGGATCACTGGGATAAGCTACCCAGGAGCACCCATGCTGCAGCTGCCATGGGTAAGGGCTCTTCCTCCCGGCATTTCTCTCAAGACCGGAGTGACGATGACTCCAATGAAGACTGCCAGACCTTTATCTGCCCGACACCTCTTGCTTATGCTTTTCCAGAAACACCTATCGCTTATGAGTTTCCAATGCCGTCCTCAGCTATCCTGGACGATATGGTTGTCGACGCCGCCCCTCTGAACCAGGGACCTCCTTCCACCGGCGGACGTGCCGGCCGGAAGCGAGGGGTGAAGCCCCAGCCCGACACACCTCAGAAGCTGAAGAGGCAGAAGGTCGGCGTGCCCATACTGAAGAAACAGAGACCTGTCGCCGCGGGGTAAGTTCCTTCTGCTTGTTTCATTTCCGACATATCTCTTGCCCTGATTACTAACTTGGTGTTTTCTTTCTTTCAGGGCTCCTCTTGCGCCGGAACAAGCTTCTGGCTCGAGTGGCGGCCCCAAGATCACTAAGCCGGCAGAAACTGCCACCTCCGACATACCCTCGGCAAGTCACACAACCTCCCCGGCGCCGGCATCTTCGCCAGCGCCTGAGAAGACCACCTCCCCGGCGAAGGACGTTCCTCCGCCGGAACAAGATATCTCTGCCCCCGACGTCCACATGGACTCGGGGGCTCAACAGGAAACCTCGGCTCCTGATGTCCACATGGACACAGGAGCCCACCAAGAAGCACCAGACTCCGGCGCGCCCACCAGCGACGCCGGCACAACCGAAGATGCCGGCGCAAGCAACAAGAGCGCCGGCACAGACATCAAGGGCAAAGGCCCTTTAGTGCCGGAAGTCCGGACTATTCCGGATCCTACTCCTGCTGGCCAAGATGCACCGGCCACCCCAGAACAGGCCATGCCCAAGACTCCTTCTGTTGAAAAGACTCCTGCACCGGCCAAGACCACGGCGCCGGCCAAGACCTCTGCCCCGGCCAAGCCCGGCACACTGAAGATTCAGCCGACCAAGTCCGGCACTCCATCTGCCGCCACTGCTCCTTCTAAGGCAGCGCCCCGGACCAGCTCTGCTCTGGCCCTGCATCTTGGCAGGGCAGCAACCCGGCCTGGCTACCGGCGCAACTTCTTCGACACGCCGGAACTTGAGGGCCGTGTCCCCCTGGGGACGAAGAGTGATCAAAGCCTCGGGTCTCTCAAGGAGCACTGTGTCAGGTGGAACGACGCTGGTGACATGGACACAGCGGATTCCAGGAGCAAGAAGATGGCCGAGGCCGCGGCTACTGGCGATCCAGCAGATATTCTGGCCGCGAAACCCCTACCGATCGCCTGCGAGCTGCTCAGCCTTCAGCAGAGACTTCACCGATTGGCCGACGCCACCAACGTAAGTCCCTTCTACCTATACACATATCCCCAGTCCCCGAAAATGTCGGCTGTCCGGGATATGGACATCCGAGAATTTCTCATAGGCTTTTAGTTAGCTTCTTTTGAATTATCTGCCGACACATGAGCTCAATCCGAGCTTCAAATCCTAGTCACCGAGAGCCGGGATAGGTGCGCAGCACCTGTGCCGGGTCTTCAAAAGTATGATTACTTGATAGAATCTTCAACTTAATTAACATGCCAAATTTCTTTGCTGACATTTTAAATCCCGGCACTTTTGCAGCGCATGAACAACACCCGGGCCGACATATTTCATGACTTGGTATGCGAGCATCGGAAGTTATCCGACGAGCATAGCAAGCTTCAGCTGGAGCTGTCCAAGAAAGGTAATCCTCACCGATATACCGCTATATGCCGGACACCCTTCCTCCCCTTTGCCGGCACACCTTAATATGCCGACACATAACCTTTTTCGTCACTTCGCAGCTGGTGCCGAAGCCCAAGTCACCGAGCTTGTCAAGAGAGTGAAGGAGCTGACAGGTATGCCGGATCCTTTTACTCTTCAACTAATCCTTCTGTACTTCAAATCCTTTAATCTTTTCACTGTTTTCTTTCTTCAAATCCTTGTTTTGACTTCAAATCTTTTCAGACGAGAAAGCTGCACTGGAGGCACGCCATCAGGACTGTGTGTCCTCAGTGGATGTGGCCAAGCAACTGGACGACCAGGATGCCGGTCACAAGGCCGAGGTTGAGCAGCTGAAGGGCCGGATTGCCGAGCTTCTGGAGGAGAAGGAGCAGAGGGAGGGCCAACTGAAGAAAACCCAGGACTTGCTCGTTGCCTCCGAGACTGATGCCTCCACTGCCCATGCCGAACTGTCCAGCCTGAAGGAGCAGGCGACCAAATGGGAGGTCACAGTCGCACAGCTCAATGCTGACCTTGCCAGTAAGCTTCAAATCCCTCTTCCTTATCCTGCCCGACATATCATACCCTTCCGACATATTCTCCTTTTGCTAACATCATCTATTTTTCTCAGACATGTTCCCCGCTTCCGTCGAAGACGTTGAGAGGGCTCTGCAGTTGGATCGAGAGAACCGGGGTGTTCCGGTTGACTCGGCCAACTGGGACATGTCGGAGCAGCTGCTGGCTCTTCAATCCCGGAAGAACGTCATGACACTCTACACCGAAGAACTCTTCTATGGCGCCCAGGAGGCATTCTCTGCCCTCTGGCCGGGACAAAGGATGCCCACTGACCCTGTCGATCTCGGCAATGATCTGCAGCTTGCCAAGGTTCGCCTCCGGGAATGGCGAGATTCCGGCGCGAGGGTAGGAGCTGATGAAGCTCTCAGCTACTCCCTCTCCTGGTATGAGAAAGCAGACCTGGAGACTTTGCGCACCGTGCGCGAAGGATCCATCTGGACCACGGATCCGGAACATATCCGCCGGCGCCGGGAGTTGGCCCACAGCTATGTGGACTATGCCGACACCGACGCCTTCGTCCGGGACATCCGCGAGCCGGAGAAGAAGGACGATGCCGGGGCATCTGCCGCTGCCGAGGGCTCCGACTCCAGCCAAGATGAAGATGAAGCTGAATAGGCCGACACTGATGCCCCGGAACAGGCATCTGCCCCGGGCGGAGGTGATGGCTCCATTCCATCCGCTGGATCCGGCACTCCTGAGGCCGACATTTCCACCGCTACAGCTCCTCTAGCCGGCGGCTCTGCTTCTGCCGCTGCTCCTTGACTTTGCAGCACAAAAACTATTAAGTTTTATCAGATCCCCGGTATGCCGGGTGCAGTTGTAAGATAAATGTTTAATTTCCTTTGGTTTGCTACCTGAACAAGTTTTATCTCGGTTTGCTTGTTATTAACGCCGGATCATCTTTGGCTAAGTCACCTAGTTTGTTTTCCTGTTTCCCCAACTTCACAACCTTGGCTACTTGTCTACCTTATTTGGCTTTCGACATATGAGTCTCAAGGTTGCTTCATTGAACATACAGTACTTTAACTTTGAAACTTAGACTTCAAATCATCCGACACTTCAAATTTTAACTTTAGCTTTAACAAAAAATGTCGGTTCACTTGCTTTACATTTCCTTAGCCGTTTTCCATGTGTAGACAATCTCCGGCATCTACTCTTGCTAGCCATGAAGCCGGGTTTCGGACAGCAGCTAAGTCGAAGAGTGGCCTTTGGTGCCGACACATTACTAGGCCGACATAGGAAACATTCGAATCAAGCCAGCCGGCATATAACAAAAAACTGTAAATAAACAACAAATATATCTCGGAGGCAGTGACCCGGCTTCTTCGGGATACCGGCATTTCATTCATTAGTCTTGTGCCGGCATAACGCGCCGGCACACAAAGGAAAATATGGAAATACATACATTGTGTTGCTCAGGAGTAAAACGGGCGGAGTAGAGCTATGTTCCATGGCCTCTTGGTTTCTTCTCCGGACCTGTCCGCCTTATCCTTCTTGGGGTCCTGCGCATCTATAAGATAGTAGGCATCATTGTGCAGAGCTCTGCTCACAATGAATGGCCCCTCCCACGGAGGAGTTAACTTATGCCGGCCTTCTGTTCCTTGCTTTAGCCAGAGTACTAGATCTCCCTCTTGAAATCTCCTTGGATTTACCTTCTGCGCATGATAGCGTCTGAGGTTTTGCTGATATACTGCTGTTCTTGACAGAGTTATTTCTCTTGCTTCCTCTAGCAGATCCACATCATTTTCCTGGCTTCTTTAGCCTCTTCCTCAGTATATAGCACTACTCTTGGTGCATCATATATTACATCTGT